>SJYX01016705.1:76837-191728 GCA_006410675.1 Oreotragus oreotragus | reverse complement strand
TTTCCCATGAAGTGATGGGACTGGATGCCATGATCTTCGTTTTCTGAATGTTGAGCTTTAAGCCAACTTTTTCACTCTCCTTCACTTTCATCAAGAGGCTTTTTAGCTCCTCCTCACTTTCTGCCGTAAGGGTGGTGTCATCAGCATACCAGACCACCTAACCTGCCTCTTGAGAAATCTGTATGCAGGTCAGGAAGCAACAGTTAGAACTGCACACGGAACAACAGACTGGTTCCAAATAGGAAAAGGAGTATGTCAAGGCTGTATATTGCCTCCCTGCTTATTTAACTTCTATGCAGAGTACATCATGAGAAACGCTGGTCTGGAAGAAACACAAGCTGGAATCAAGATTGCCGGGAGAAATAACCTCAGATAAGTTAAGCTTACCAACAGCAAAAGACAAAAATGAAAAGCTCTATGTCTACAAACTGGCCAAACTCAAAGTGCACGTGTGGCTGCTGCTGCTGCTAAGTCGCTTCAGTCGTGTCCGACCCTTTGCGACCCCACAGAGGGCAGCCCACCAGGCTCCTCTGTCCCTGGGACTCTCCAGGCAAGAACACTGGAGTGGGTTGCCATTTCCTTCCCCAATGCATGAAAGTGAAGTCACTCAGTCGTGTCCGACTCTTTGCGACCCCATGGGCTGCAGCACGTGTGGCTGGAGGCCAAACCAGACAAGGGCAAGCAAGGTTCCAGAGCAGGGCTCCCTCTCCCCACCCACCACTACCCCCAAGGCAACCACTTCCCAGATACAATTTAACTTGACTCTTTTCACGTACAAGTATGGCTGTACGGCTCTTTGAAAAGCAATGTGTCTCATCATCAGTCATACCATCAGTCGTCAAAAGGTGATTTTCCTTTCGTTTTTTTAATATGTTTAAGGTAAGCAGAACACAGAATTATTCTACGTTTTCAATTACCTATGTGCTTTTCGCTTACTCTTCTATAATGATTCATCTGGAGCCAAACTGCCGGCACCTGAAGCCAAGTCTACCCTTTCCTCACCCTTGTGCCTCAGTTTTCTCATCTACAACAGAGGAGTGACGATCATACCTACCTCACAGACAGAATGGGAGGACAGATGGCTCAAATGAACACATACCCAGCACTTACAACAAGCAGCACGCTCACAGCAGCCGCTATCTTAGCAATTACTGGACCTCTCCAGAATAAATCAACACAGGTGTCCTGAAACACCTCGCAACTATCAGATCTAGTGGTTTGATATTTAACCTAAGTGGAACACTGTAAGCAGAGCCAGCAAAAAAGAATCTGAGAAGTAACTACAAACCCTCTAGCTAAGTATACAACCCAACTGAAGGAAAAGGATGACAAGTTTAGTATAAAAAAGCTCAGCAGGATGCAGGACCACCCACAGAAGTTCAAAGGCAAGCGCTGGGGATGGCAGACCTGGGAAAGCTAGCGGAAGGAGGTCACTGGCAATCCTGCTACACTAACCTTCGCGCTAAACAAAACATACATTCGAAACTCCTTAAAACAGTGCCTGACACAGTGAGCACTCCATAAAACGTAAATCGACTCCAGTATTTTCTTATAAAATGTTCACCACATATGTTATTTTCCTTCAAGATAAAAATCCAGAATGGAAGATTACCAGCCATGGCTGGACTGGGAAATCACTCATATATATGCAATGCCTTGAGGCTTATTTTCATATACTACTTTCTCATTCTGTTTTTAATGCTGCTTACAATTCACAACCCACCAATGGGTGACAAATATCAACGTAAATAACTGCTTCACAGGACAACCCAGGGCAACTGCTCCAGCCCTAAGCTACCTTTCCTCAGCTGGGGAAGGGAAGGAATTCTGAATGGAATTTAACTGCATTCAAAGTCAATTATGGAATGCAAACTTTTAGAGGTCTCTAAAAGGGTCTCAAGAGTCCCTTAGACTGCAAGGAGATCAAACCAGTCAATCCTAAAGGAAATCAACCCTGAATATTCACTGNGGGAAGGGAAGGAATTCTGAATGGAATTTAACTGCATTCAAAGTCAATTATGGAATGCAAACTTTTAGAGGTCTCTAAAAGGGTCTCAAGAGTCCCTTAGACTGCAAGGAGATCAAACCAGTCAATCCTAAAGGAAATCAACCCTGAATATTCACTGGAAGGACAGACGCTGAAGCTCCAACACTCTGGCCATCTGATACAAAGAGCCAACTCATTGGAAAAGACCTTAATGCTGAGAAAGACTGACAGCAGGAGAAGGGGAGGACAGAGGATGAGATGGCTGGATGGCATCACCGACTCGATGGGCAAGCTCCGGGAAGCCTAGCGTGCTGCAGTCCATGGGGTCGCAAGGAATAGGACCTAACTGAGCAACTGAACAAGAGGGTTTAAGAAGACAATCACAGTAAGGAAGAGACAGAGCTAGAGTTTAAAGCAATTGGGGACAAGGGGAAAAAAACCCCAACACTATAAACAGTTTAAAGGTATGCTACAGGAGGATCTGGCATGCCGTTGAAACTTTCCCTCTTCCATACACCACCTCCTTATTAGCTCCCCATCCCCCACTGCTTCCAGACCAACTGCCAGTTGCCCTAAAAAGGGAACTGAGAAACCAGGACAGGTAATGGAGAGACGAAGGGTTAGAAAAGAATATAACAAGTGCTCCATCGGAAGATTTGAAACACATGGGGAAACACGTCAATGTATGGAAACACAGGCAAATCTGAAACACGTGGAGAGCTTTTAAAACCGAATCACAAGGGCTGGGCTGGACATTGGTATTTTTAGAAGCTCTCCAAGGTCTGATGTAGAAACAAACTAACAAACAAACAAACAAATCCATTCTGAAGGAGATCAACCCTGGGATTTCTTTGGAAGGAATGATGCTAAAGCTGAAACTCCAGTACTTTGGCCACCTCATGCCAAGAGTTGACTCATTGGAAAAGACTCTGATGCTGGGAGGGGTTGGGGGCAGGAGGAGAAGGGGACGACCGAGGATGAGATGGCTGGATGGCATCACGGACTCGATGGACGTGAGTCTGAGTGAACTCCGGGAGATGGTGATGGATAGGGAGGCCTGGCGTGCTGCGATTCATGGGGTCGCAAAGAGTCGGACACGACTGAGCGACTGAACTGAACTGATGGGCTGTCGGGGCTCCTACAGGGATTGAACCCAGATCTCCTGCAGAGCGGGTGGATTCTTTACCAGCTGAGCCACCAGGGAAGCCCAAGAATACTGGAGTGGATAGCCCATCCCTTCTCCAGGGGATCTTCCCAACCCAGGAATAGAACCAGGGTCCGCCCACATTGCAGGCAGATTCTTTACCAGCTGAGCTACCAGGGATTCCCCGGTAGATAGGGGCGACAGGAAAACTCTTTGAGGGCTTGAGGGCCTTAGAACAAACCTTAGAGGGAGGGGGTACTTCGGGAGGGTCCGGGTCCCTGGTGCAGAGCCCCCTCACCTGATAGTGCATGAGCGTGTTCAGCCTCTTCCAGTCGCCCTCGATCTTGGTCGTGATGTCCTCGTCCTGTAGCACGACCCTGGCGATCCGGCCTTGTCGCCACTCTGGGAGGAGGGGGCGGGCAGCAGTGTGAGAGGCGGGGGCCAGGACTGCCCTGTGGGGGCGTTCTCTAGGGGCCTGGCAACCCTGGCTAAGACGTCCAGGGCTCCGTAGGTGTAAGGCTGGGAGGAGCCTCCTGAGAGGCAGCCACGTCTGAGCAGGCAGTGCCCTGGGAGAGGGGTTTCACCCAGCCCCCCACCTGGGAGTCAGGCTCCTGGGGGGGCCATCTGCTGGGCAGGGCGTCCCGTCTTCCCAGCCCGGCCCCCCAGCCCCAGTGCCCTCAGGAGGCTGTCCCAGTGCCCCCAGGCCAGGGCTCTTACCCAAGTCCATGTCCACAGCCCTGGGCCGCTGGGAGTAGGGCACGTTCTTGTAGACTGCATCGAGGATCTTCTCCTTGACCTGTGTGATGGTGTCACAGTTTAACACCTTCACCGGGATCTCCGGGCTGTTCTCGTTGTCAGGGTTGACGCAGTTCAGAATCTGCAGGTGGTGATCGCGGGTGGGGGAGGGGAGATGTGAGTCGAAGATGTCATTTGAGGGTGGGGAGTGCGGCCCTGGAACCTTCTCTCACCCAGGCTCCTCCTCCTCCTCACGGAGAAACTAGCGTCTGTCTGCATCAGTTTCTCCCACCTCCCAGCCATCTGCCGATGGCAACCCGAGTCCTGCCCACTCCTCTGCTTCTCCAAGAACCAGGACTCCACCCTGTAGCCCCCGATGGCTTAGGGGAGGCTGCCTTCCCGGGTCCAGGCGTCCTAAGGGTTTAGGAGTGGCTGCAGGTGGGCTGGCCTCCTGCCTCCCTGAAGTCTCTACATTAGAAATCAGCAGATTTCCTCCCCATCATGCCAACTTCCCCAGGCCCGATGCTGGGCAATCTGGGGTAAACTGAGGCAACTGGAGTTCTTTGGGTCCACTCAGAGATGGGGAAGAGGAGCCCAGGCTGGCGTGCCCACCCTTGGGACCCTGGGCTGGGCCTGGACTGGCCCCCAGGCGGGTCTCTCGGCCTCGCTGCCAAGCCCTCAGGCTGGCTTGGCGGCCAGAGGCTGGGGCTGGGCTCCGAAGCAGGAGGTCCGCACTGTCCCGCCAGGCTCCCGCCGGGCTCCCCGCCTCCTCACCAGGGTCTTGTAGTCGATCTGCTGCCGGATGAGCTTGTCCTCACTCAGCGAGTAGCGCGCCTCGCCAGTGATGGCATCGATAGGGCCCTTCTCCATCTGCTGCTTGATGGCACAGTACAGCATGAACAGCGGCTCCCCGGCACACTCCTGTGGGCACGGGCAGGCGTGGGCGGTGGGCATGGGCGGGCGTGGGCGGCAGGGCCCCAGCTTGCCTCCCCCCCTCCCTCTCCTGACCCTGCTCTCCTGTGGGCACAGGTGGCCATGGGCGGTGGGCACAGGCGTCTGTGGGTAGTGGGCACAGGTGGGTGTGGGCAGCGGGGCCCCAGCCTGCCTCCCCCCTCCCTTCCTCTCCTGACCCTGCTCCTAGGCCCGCGTGGTTTTGGGGCACCTGGCCAGGTAGGTTTCTGCTCCAAATGGGATGTTGGGGGGGCATCCATGCAACCCTGGTGGCCAGGCTCAGAAGGGCAGCTCCCCCATGCCCCTCTCACCTCCCAGTCCCTGCCCCGCTCCCATTCTCACCTTCAGGAACTTGTGCAGGAGGAAGGCAAACCAATTGGTCAGCATCTTCTCCGCCACAGACTCTGTCCTGGGGAGGCAGAAGGGATGAGCCCTCATGGAGGTCCTCCATGGAGGGCTCCCAAGAGGGTGCCTGGCTCTTTGGGTGGACTATGGCCCAAGAGAACCCAGGGCTGGGAACCAGGACGCTGTGTCCTGTCCCGACTTCACCCCAGTAGCAAGACGCGAGACCTTGGGCCAGAGGCTTTTGCCTTTTGAGCCTCAATTTCCTGGGAAAATGGAGTGGCACTCTGGGTCTACAGATGCAGGTGCCAAGCACACCCTCCTCCAGTCCTCTTCTGGCCTCGGGGGATAAATACAGTTTCTCTGTCCCTCTGAGATTTCCTGACTGGTCTGAATACTTTATATGCATATCTAGAAGGCCCCTGGTGCCTGCCCCTCCAAACACTCAGAATCAGACTGAGTTCAAATCTCGACTCTTCCATGGACTGGCTGTGTGATCTCAAGTAAGTCGCTTCCCTTTCTCTGGATTCAGTTTCCCCATTTCTAAATAGGGAATTAATCATAATAACAACAACCACAATTAATAATGGTAACCACCACTACCGGTGTCATCGTGTACCCAACGGGGCTGCTGTCAAGGCTGAGTGAGTCAATGTACAAAAAGTGCTAAGGAGAGTGCCTAGAACCGGAAGCTGTCCTCACCGCTGACACGCGGGGTCTGGATCCGGCCCCTCACATAGAGAGCCGTGTGCATACGTGTTTAGCTAATGGGGGCTCTGCTTCTGCAAGCCTTGCCACCCCCACCCCCAACCCCTACCCTAAGCTGCAGCTCTGGGGACCTGGGAAGGAACAGCGCGGCCCTGTCAGATCCCTCAGGGATGAGGACGCTGGAGGAGTACTTTAACTCCCTGCACGTGGTGCAAATTATACCCTCCAGTCGCAGTAAATCCCAGGCACTTGCCAGGGCTGCTCAGCAACCCCGGGCCTGAGAGAGAGTGAGAAAGGCAGAAGAGATTGTAGCTTTCTCCGTGGGCCCCTCCCAGCACCCTCTCCCTGCGTTAAGCCTGAGATTAGCTCTAATTTAAATACAACAGTTCTTAATGAGAGTTCCTAATGCTCAGACTGGCAGAATGGGGGCTCTGTACTCGTAACACAAAGCCATTGTTCCTCCCTCCTCACCCGACGTGGGGTCTGGAAGCCTGAGACCTTGCTAGGAGAAAGCTACGGAGGAGGTGGTGACACGGAGGTGGTTCTCTGTGCTGGATCCCTGGGGCCTCCAGAGACGGTGGGCTCGGGGGATGGATGCAAGGTCTCTGACCCTCTTCCCTGCCGGGAAAATGGCAACTGGGGAGGGGCTGGTGGTTCAGATCCCGGAAGCTGGGCATTGAAGGCACAGGCTGCACCAGATCCTTAGCTGGGTGCTGAAGGAAGAACTCCTGCAGGGATGGGAACAGCCTCTGCCTGCGTTTCCAGCGTGGTGGCCACTTGTGGGGACCGAGCCCTCGGGATACGGCTAGTGCAACGGAGGGACTGAATCTCACATTTATCTCATTTTAATTAACAGCCACATGTGCTACGGCGTTGGACAGTGAAACCTGAGATACAGGGGGAGGGAGAGAGACTTGGAGATGAGTGTCATTTTGCTCCTGAGGGGGCTAAACAGCAGAGACGCTGCACCACTGGCCCCAGACCTCATGACGAGCCGGTGGCTGCGCTGGGATCCAGGCTGAGATGCACAGGATACCCAGCACCTGTGGACACGGCCCAGCCGCCTGGGGAGGGGAGACGAGATTCTGCGCTGGGGGGCTGCGGGGACACAGGCTTTCCCGGGGTGGGGGGGTGCCGCCCCCCACCACGTCCCCGTTCAGACGCCGGCTGCCTCCCCAGCCCCAGGGCACAGGTCTGACCTCCGGAGCAGCAGCTTGGGGTGGTTCTTGTTCTCCAGGTTCTTGTCGATGAGGTCAGACAGCAGCTGCTTGAGGACGTCGGTGGCGTACTCCAGGCGGCCCTGCAGGCCCGTCATGATGAGCGAGGCCACGTTGCCGCGGTCCCGCATGGAGAAGCTGCGCTGCAGCTCCAGGGTGCGGATGAAGGTCAGCAGGAACACCTTGTTGTTGATGAGCTGCGCGAAGAGCTTCAGGGCCTTCTCCACGTGCTGCTGCCCGTTGCCCTGCACCTGGGGGCGGCGGTGGCAGTGTGGCATCAGAGGACGGGCTTCCGGCTCTCCCCGGGGGCGGGGGGCAGTCTCGGCTGATGATGACACCGGCTCTAGGACCCTCTCCACGACACTGATAGCCACCCCACCCCGGAGAGGCAGGAATGCCTGCTCTCTGCGGTCCGACCTCCCAGTGGGTGGAGAGGGCTGGGCTCCAGAGAGGATGCTATACATCTGATTGCTCCAAGGATCCAACACAAGAGGAGCTACCCCATCAGACTAGCATCTCCTCTGCCCTGATGTACTCTCTTTCGTAAAACAAACTGAGAAACGAACGGGAAAACCTCACAGAATCATGGTCTTTCCTTAAGCCACCTCAAATCCATTTGGAAATGAGGCCAAATCTTAATTAATTCAGTCATTAATTAAAGAACGACAGTCAGCGTTCCCCTGGAATCATCCCGAAGAACCCAGGTGCCCCCGTGGCCCTGAGTTTCCTGTTCGGAAATGTCCCCGTGGTGCTGCTGCTTCCACAGGCGGTTTCTCCTCCTCACTCATGACCCTCCTCAGCTGTGGGGCATCTCCTAGGAAACCCAGGCCCCGGGTCCCCAGTGGGCAGCTGGGCGAGGGAGGCAGGTGTTACCTCCAGCTCACGCAGGACGGGATGGTCCTCGATGCCCGGGAACAGGACTCGCATAGCATAGGTCCTGTAGTCCAGGTAGGGGATTCCTGAGCGGTCCAGGTCGCTGGTCAGCTCGTTGATGTCTGTCTGGAGCTCGGCAAAAGCTGGGAAGGTATGGGGGAGACAGGGAGACTCAGGAGGGGAACCCAGACAGGGCAGGGGAGAGGCAGAGAAGTTTGTGAAGGAGGAGGGAAGGGCTGGGATGCAGAGACGGTGCATGTATAGGATTACAGGTGTGCACCTCCAGAGGGAGTGAGCTAGCTCCAGACTGCCTTTTTAGGTGGTGGGAATGCAGGTGATTTCTATACTGTTTCCTCCTCTATGTATGTATGTCTTTACTTGCAAAGTCATGTCTGACTCTTTTGCCACCCCACAGGCTGTAGCCCACCAGGCTCCCCTGTCCACCAGTTTTCCCAGGCAAGAATACTGGAGTGGACTGCCATCCTCTTCTCCAGGGGAATCTTCTCAACCCAGGGATTGAATCCTGCATCTCCTGCATTGCAGGTGGATTCTTTACTGCTGAGCCACCAGGGAAGCCCATTTCTTCCTCTAGGCTTATCTATAATTTTGAAGTTTCTTTCTATGTATTACACGTGCTGTTAAAACAAAGGAAGCACATGTGACTTGGGTCATACAGGGGATACAGATGCTAGAGATAGGTGAGAGACTGGTTGAGTGGATCAAGCAAAGACCAGAATAGGCAGCTTTGCTCCCCTTTTCCCAGCAAAAGAAAAAAATCAAGATGCAAAGACCTTGAGGGGAAATGAAAATCAAAACTGCCAGGATATACCGCTTCATACCCACTAGTATGCGTGTGTGCAAAGTCACTTTGGTCGTGTCCGACTCTTTGTGACCCTGTGGATTGTAGCCCGCCAGACCCTGCTGTTCATAGGATTTCCCAGGCATGAAGACTGGAGTGGGTTGCTGTGCTCTTCTCCAAGGGATCTTCCCAACCCAGGGATCAAGCCTGCATCTCTTACGTCTCCTGCATTGGCAGGCGGGTTATTTAAGACTAGTGTCACCAGGGAAGCGCCACCCGTTAGCATGGCTAATGTAAATAATGGAAAATGACAAGTGTTGACAAGGACGTGGGAAAACGCAAACCTTCGTACCTCGTTGGAGGGAAAGTAAACTGGCACTGCTGCTCTGGAAACCAATTTGATGATTCCTCAAAAAATTTATCCTATGACCCATCAATTCCTCTCTGACACATATGCCCGCAAGAACTGGAAGCAGGGACTTGAATAGATACTTGTACACTCACGTTCACAGCAGCATTATTCACGATACCAAGAGGTGGAAGCAACCCAAACGCCCATTGACAGATAACCTGATAAACAAAACGTGGTTTCTACACCTGATGGACAATTATCCAACCTGAAAAGGGACTGAAATTCTGCCACGTGCTGCAACATGGATGAACCCTGGAGACATGATGCTAAGGGAGATAAACCTGCCAAAAGGACAGATGCTGCCGGATGCCATTTATGTGAGGCCCCTAGAGCAGTCGGAGTCCTGGAGACAGAAGGCAGAAGGGCCGGAGGGAGAGGAGCAGGGGGGACGATTGTTTCATGAGTACAGAGTTTCAGCTGGGAAAATGAGGGCGGTCTGGAGATGGACGGCGGGTATGGTCGCGCAACATGCTGAATGTACTTAATACCTCTGAGGAGTTTCCCAGGTGGTCCTAGCGGTAAAGGACCCACCTGCCAAATGAGGAGACATAAGAGATCCTGGGGTTCCATCCCTGGGTCGGGGAGATCCCCTGGAGGAGGGCACGGCACCCCACTCCAGTAATTTTGCCTGGAGAATCCCATGGACAGAGGAGCCCGGTGGGCTGCATTCCATGGGGTCGCAAGAGTTGGACACAACTGAAGTGGCTGAGCGTGCACACTTGCTTGCACACACACATGCACACACACATGCACACAATGCCTCTGAACTGGAGGGGAGAGCACTAGGGTATAGAGATTAGAAAGTTAAATGGTAAATTCTATGTTATATATATTTTCACACACACACACACACACACACACACACACACACACACAACTGAGAACGCCACCAAACCAGCCTTAGGGTGCCCTGCCTGCCAGGCCCTTGGCCAGCAGGGGCTTCCCTTGATGGCAAGCCTGCCCCCTCCTCTCTCTGCCCTACCCCTGGGCAGAGGGAGAAGGAACTATGGTCCACTTTCCCAGCCCAGCTCCTCACAGGGGGCTTGTTCTGATCTTGAAGTTTGCAGTAAAAGAAGTGTTTTGATTCCTGATTGAGATGTTTACCCAGAGAGTCTGCCGGGCCCTCAGCCCAAGGGGACACCAGGTACGCTAGTCGCCTGACAGTGGCGGTGGCTTGGGAGACGGAGGAAGCACAGGCTCCACCATCACAGTCTCTCTGAGATGGCCTGCACGTGGCCTTCAGAGGCTCAGCCTCCAGCATGGGGTGACAACGCCCTGGGGGAGGGGATGGGGCAGGAGGGGGGACGCGCTCTCCTGCCTTTTCTGCTGCTCCAAGGGCGGCCAGGCGAAAGGAGCCATTCCCTCGTGGGGATCTAGAGTCTGAGGCCACAGGGCCCAGGAGGCTCTGTCTGTGGGGACACGGAGGGCCACCCGCTGTCCAGGAGAGAGGAAGGTGGCCAGACTGTGGGATGAGTCAGGGCACAGCAGGTCAGAATAATGCCATCAGACCTGGGGCCTCACTGTGTGCATGTCAACAGGAGTTCTCTGGCCCCGAGAGCAAAGAGCAAAGGAAAACAGGTCAAAATGGAGCTTGATGGCTTGGGGTGGACGAGATGGGAGTAAGACGAGAGCTGTCTCAGAGAAGGGGGGTAACAAGGCTGGTGAGGAGAGCGGTTCCGAAAGCGAAGGAACGGCCCCACTTACCTTCCTTACACTCCAGGGCCACCCGGGACTCCAGGTTGTCCATCTGCATTTGGAGCCGCTTGAGAGTGAGGTCGTTCTCTCGGGACTTGCGCTTGTAGGCAATGAGCACAATGATGACAATGATGAGCAGGAGGCTGCCTCCCGCCGCGATGCTCACGATGGCGGGCAGGGTCAGCAAGCTGTCTGAGATGACACTCACGGAGCCGGGTGAGAACACCATCCCGCCCACGTGGACCTGTGTGCGACACACGCACACAGACGCTGTCGAGCCATCCAGTCCTTCTCGTTTCAGAGAGGACAGGAGCAACCACAACCACACAGTGTAGTCTGAAGACCAAACAACTTCCTGTGGATCGCCTGCCTTTCTTTTCTTGTGTCCTCTGCTCCTAACCATTTCAATATAGAACCTTGAGATGAGGAGATGTGGAGGAGGCCGAAAACCCTTTTGCTTCGATAGATTATACATGCAAGGTGGAGAGGGAAGAAAGAATAGGACGATGGTTCACTCACCATGACCTTGTGCTGCCCTGTGAGGCTGGGAGGCTCGCAGAGGAGCTGCGTCTCGGACACGGTGACGGCACACGGGGTCTCTCCAATCAGCACTGTGTAGTTGAGTTTGGCACCTCCAGAGGCAGGAGGGCAAAGATTTTTGCCCTGCAGATAATAGCAGTCTTATTAGGAATAATTGACACGTGCACACAGAAGTTAATTGCCTATTTAAGAAGAGATTAAAGAGAGAGGGTTAGGGCACCAATGCAAAAACCAAAGAGGGATTCCATCGGAGAGGACATCCATTGGCCACAATTTAGAGAGGAAAACAGAAAACAAAGGGAGGAGGGAATGAAAGGGAAGGAGAGAGGGGTAACGAGAGAGGAAGGAAAGGGCAAACAAGCGAAACGTCGCAGGGGAGGCCGCGGGGCGAGAACTGAAAGCGGTGGACGGATGGCACCAGGGACCGTGACCGCCTCACATTTGAGGGCAGTTATGGTGGCCACGGATGGGGTCAATGAAGGACATGGTTGCTTCCAATGCACTGCAAGGCTTTTTGGACCAACGTCCACAAGAATACAAAATACTCCCCAGGGTTCCTCGAGAATCCCAAGCTCAAGAGACGTCACTCCGTGGGTCTGTAGCTATTCCTGAGCTCCCTTCACAGGGCGTTGACAGCGATGGAAGCCTGTGGGCACTGAAGGGAGGCGAGGCCAGGACGGGAGAGGGGTGGTCTGGCCACGTCGTGCTCCTACCTTCAGAATGATGGGGGATCCTGGCTTCTGATCCAAGACTCCAGTAGGGCTGAGCAGTTCAAAGGTCGGGTTGGGGTAGTAGATGAACTTGGTGTCGTTGTAAATCAGCAAGGACTGGACGTTGTTGAAGACAAATCCAAACTCGTCTGGCCGCTCCACGGTGTCCAGGCCGGGCCGATAGTCCGTGGTCAGCGAGGGTGCCAGGCAGGTCAGGGTGGTAGTGTTCACAACTTTGCACACCTACGGGGCCCAGAGCGCAGTGTTCCCACACCCAGCCGGCGACACTACAGGGCCACACGCCCTAGGCCCACCTTCTGCTTTGTTTGGCCGGTCTCCAGTGAGCTACTTGCTTCAGGAAAAGAGCTGTGAAATTGTATTTTTCTGTTGTTGGTTTTGTGTGTGTGTGTGTGTGTGTGTGTAGGAGGAGGGGTGCCTTTTAACTTCATTTCTTCATTCACCCACACTGACTGAGCACCTACATTGTGCCAGGCGCTGTGCCCAGGAGCTGGGCTATCAGTGAAACGGCCCCAGTCCAGGGCGGGGACAAGGATCCAACCAGCATCACAGTGTGGCCCCGGCAGAGGGCCTGTGGCCCAAGAGGGGCCACGGCACTGCTAAAGACACGGATGGAGTGAGAAACGCCCGGATGGGGGAGTCCCCGGCACTCTAGGGGTGCCTGTGTGTGTGCACCAGCCTGTGTGTATGTGTGTGTGTGTGTGTGCATGCGCGCATGGCCTGAGGCAGGGTGAGGGTGACTCATGGGAGCTCTCCTTTGGAAAAAACGAATGAAATTTAACCTGGAGAATGTGTAGGACTTTTCCAGACAGTGGGGATGGTAAAGGATCAATTCCACGCAGAGAAAAACCATAGCAAATGCCTGGGAATGACGGAGCATGAACAAATGAGCGGAAGATAAGACAGAAGCCGTGTCCTGCGTGTGTGTGTACGTGTGTGTATACATGTGTGTGTGTGTCCATGTGTGTGTACGTGTGTGTGTATATGTGTGTGTCCATGTGTACGTATGTAAATGAGGGGAAGATAAGAACAGAAGCCGTGTCCTGCGTGTGTGTGTACGTGTGTGTATATGTGTCTGTCCATGTGTATGTGTGTATAAATGTGTGTGCATATATGTGTGTGTATGTATGTGTATGTGTATATATGTGTGTGTCTCTGTGTGTGTCCATGTGTGTATGTGTGTATATGTACGTATGTGTGTATAAATGTGTATATGTGTGTATGTGTGTTTATGTGTGTCCATCTATGTGTGTCCATCTATGTGTGTCCATGTGTATGTGTGTATAAATGTGTCTATGTATGTGTGTATGTATGTATGTATATGTGTGTATAAATGTGTGTAAATGCGTGTCTATGTATGTTTGTCCATGCGTGTCCGTGTGTATATGTGTGTCTATGTATGTGTGTGCCCTGCGTGTGTATGTGTGTCTATGTGTGTGTGCACGTGTGTCCATATGTATGTGTGTATGTGTGTGTATCTGTGTCTATGTATGTGTGTGTGTCCTGCATGTGTGCGTGTGTCCATGTGTGTGTGTGTGTGTATAAGTGTGTGTGTGTGTGTGTGTGTGTGATGGGATGTGGGAAGCTGTGTGAGACGAGCATACAGCAGGTGTTCAGTTAGTGTTTACTGACCACAGTGATGGATGAAAAAGCTCCTTCACCTCCTTCAATGTCCTAGTCAAGGTCTCTCTCTTCTCCGAGGGTCCCTTCACCGTCCACGGAGGTGCGCCCATGGTATCGTCCCTGGGTTCGCAATGTCCTTTCCTCCTGGGTGGGCCCTGGTCTCCAGCTAACAGCTCGCCGAGCTGGCCCTCCTCTGCCGGCTGGTCCAGGGGCTGCCCAGGCAGCAGCCCGACAGGAGACCCCGCCCCGGGGCTGAGCGCGGTCTGGACCCTCCCTGCTCCTCCCGTCCCGCCCTCTGCAGCTGCTGGGGCTGTGGGAGGCTCAGTGTCCCAGCAACCGCCAGGGGCACGTGTGGGAACCCTGCTCAAGTACGCGCTCTCCTGGCAGCTCCACGCGTGTTGTGTGTCCGGCCAACATACACAAACCCGGGCTTCACGTTTGGAAAACAAGACGGTGTGTGAGAGGGCAGAAAAAGCGGACACTTGCATGGAGATGATGTCAGCGCTCCAAGCCTTAACCCTCCCTTTCCAGGGGGAGCTGAAGAGCTTAAAGCAAACAGTTCAGGAGGGCTCCGGGCCATCAGAGAGCAGTACCCACCCCACCTTCCGCAGGTCCCCTCAGCAGCCCCCTATGAACCCAGAGTCCCTGTCACAGGCCAGCTGGGGACACCCTGGCAGGAGGGAAACAGGTGCTGTCAAACGGGCGGAGGAGCTGAGCTGGGGGTCCCACCCCGGGATCCGCGGGACAGACCCCCAGCCTGAGCGCCGCCGCCCTGCCCGCCCCGTCTCCTCTCTGCTTGCTCCGGTGCCCCTGGACGAGGCTCCTCTGAGAATGAGCAAATCACCCCCAGACAAACAGCCTCTGTTTGTTCCCTGCCCAATGCTGCATCGGCACTTTGCTTGCCAAACATTCCTTCGGGTTTGGCGGCCTGCGCACTGGCCCATCCCCCTGGGGCTGCTTCCAAACCCAGGGGCGTGGGGGGGGGGAGGGTGGTTAGCGCCAGGGCCTGAGGCTGAGGTGGGCTCCAGGCAGGGCCAAGGGGACACACGGTTCTCTCCCAGCACCCCTGAATGGGAAGGCACTGGGCAGAGTAGACTGGCTTTCCCTCTCGGGACCGGCTTGCTGGCGACATGCACCCGCAGGCCCTTCCTCTAGGCTGCAGCCCGCAGACGCCAGGCAGGTCACTGCTGGTGCTCAGGGCCCCCCGTCTCTCGAGAAGGAGGGGCTGCTTCTTAACTCCTTGAAGCACTGAGGTCCTGGGGGGTGGGCGGGGGGAACTGCTGAGGAGATTCCTGCCAGTGCATTTTGGGGAGGGCAGAAAGACCCAAGCATTCTCAGAAGGATGTCAGCTGTTGAGGGGCCCTTCCCAGCTCTGTCTTCCCTTCAGCTTCCTGGGGACTAACCATGCAGCCTTGGAGGCTGACCTTCTCAGTCGTGTACTCATCCTAGAAAACTCCCTCTGTGCGAGACGAATCGTGTCTTTTATTTTCTGTATTCTGATGCTTTGACCTCTGGGGTCTTGCTGACCCTGGAGGGACTGTGCCCCCTCCCCAGGCTGGCCAGTTCCTAGAGACAGCAGACAGGGGGAGGGGGGCTGTGGCCTTAGCCTGAAAGTGGAGGGGGACACAGTCTCTCTTGCTCAGGTATCAAGCTCTCCACTGGGACACAGAGTCACGTGCTCGTCTAGCCCACGGAGCCGTTACCACGATGGGCACTGGAGGTGACAGACTGGTGTCCCACGCCTCTGGCACGATGGAATGTCAAGCCCACCAGCATCTCACATAGTCTAGTTACCAAGAGTCAGATGCGTGGGACTGAGCTTGGCCCTACCACCTGCTGCCTTTGTGTCTGGGGGCAAGTCATTACTCCCTTCTGGCCCTATTTTTTAAGCTACACGAGGAGAAGTTTGGACCAGATGATCTCTGAGACCTTTCCAGATCTAACCTTCCGGCAAGTCTGTTATTTTGTGTATTTCTGTGTTTCCAGGGAAGCCTCAAGCATGCTGGGAATGCGTCAGGAAAAAGAGGGTCGATGCAACACCACCTTCTCCATTTCCATCTCAGCCTCGTCAATCTCCAGAAGGTCAAAGCAGTAATAATAGTAACTCATGTGAAAAATGATGCCCATAATGGCATCTCCTGGACTATAATTATGAATACAGTAATGTTTCAGAGCATATTGACTGAAAAGAGAAAGATGGAGCCAGTAGAACAAACGAAAAAATTTATAACAACAGAGCAGACATTCTGCTTTTACGATAGAGAACTTTTTTTAACATCACAAAAATCCACAGTAGGGGGAAAAAAATTAAATTACATGGCTCTGCCCAGGAGAGCAAAGTGAAATGTTCAGCTTGATCATCTTAGCAACCAGGATGGAATTATCTGCATGCAGTGACTAGCTTTTATCAAGTGCCAGCCTCATTGCATGTTACAGATCGACGAGGAGAGTCTTATCATCAGCATTTCTAGCCGGGGAAGGGAGGATCAGAGAGGTTAAACAACTTTATCATGGGTGTACAGCTAATAGATGGCAGCGTCCTATTTCTAATTTGAAAACATGTGAATGTGCAGCCAGAATTTCTTCACCCTCTCACACTCCTCTTATCAGACTTCGAAGGGAACATGGCAGAAAACAGGAGCCCTTTGGCACCACGTCCGAGGCTCAGAAGCCATACTGGGATAAGGAGTCACGCGCCCTTGTAGCCCATCGAGCCGCAACAGTTATACTGTAATTATAAAAACCACTGCAAGGCTCCGGTGTTTGGGGCCATGATCGCGGACTCTGCTCTGGCAGTCGAAGACCCCAGTGCTAACAGAGACCCCATCCCCTTGCCAAACACACCCACAGCCGCGTGTCCTGAGAGCCGGGTGGACGCGCTGGTACTCACGTTGACAGATTCTTTGCCATTAAACTTGACACGGATCCGCGGCTCCTGAATGACATCCAGGTTGAAGCCCGTGATGGTCAGGGGTGTGTGGCCACTGGGAAGAAGCAGAGGCTGGGTGAGGGAGACAGCTCTCTGCAGCTGCCCCCACACTTGGCGAGGACGCAGGCGGAGCCGCCCGGGGTGGAAGGGGCTCGGGCGGGCGGCTGGGCACCTCCCCCGCCTCACCTGGTGATGCTCCACTCGGGCTCGATGCGCTGCACCCGGGGGTCATCTATGTACTCGAACTGCAGGTTGCTGTCCACTCGGGCCCGGTCGACGCTCACGGAGACGGGGACGGGCCCCAGCCCATTGGACGATGGGGGCGAGACGCACACGATCTCGTTCATGGACCGCCTGCAGGCAGACCGCAGGAGGGTTAGGAGCCGGGCCAAGCGGGGCGGCCTCTGGCCTGAGAAGGTGCCTTCCCCGAGCTGAAGGGTGGGTTCTTCTGTCCTGTTCTACTCCAGGCTAGGGAGCGGCCCTTAGCAGCGTGTATCAGTGTCTCTTTCCACCTGAGCTCCAACTCTGGTTGGGTTGGGGAGGCAGCCAATTGGAGAAGGGGCTTAGAGAAGGTGGGGCAGGGGCACGGCTCCTCGGGCTTTGGGAGAATGCCTGTCTTTCTGGATTTTTCTAAAACATGACTATTTAGCCAGTGCTTGGAGCCTGGTCGGTCAGTTGACACGTGGAGCATCCACTATGCAGAAAAGTGAACACAGGAAACACACCGTCTTGGCCCCAGGCCGTGTACGGTCCAGGCAGGAGGTCTATTGAGCAAGCTGGGTTCCCATCTAGGGATCCCTTTCAGAATTCTCTCTGGATTCTCTACATCCCCAGAGTCTCATTGGAATACCTGCCAAATAGTAGGCTTCAATTTTTACACACGAGAGATGCCCCGAGGAGGTATCTGTGCGTGGCGTGGGGACAGAGGCCACGCTTCTGGAGTCACCACGGCGGGAACCTAACGAACGCTCGATCCTGACGGTGGCTGAGTGCTCCTGGGAGCCCTGCTCAGGAGCAGGTCTCATGGGCCTCACTTCCAAGTGTTCGTAGAACTATTTAGCCCTTACGATGCGATACAAACTGACACTGGAGCAGGGCTTGGGGCTAGGATGTGACGTGTACGTACCATGGAGATGGTGGGGCGGGCATATATGTGAACCTGCACACACATGTGCCTGTACGTGTGCACAGCTCGTACACACACGGTCTCCGAGAGGTCCCCCGAGCCCCTCTCACCCGTAGAACTCGCAGGTCTGGTTGCCCAGATAAACGGCCACGCTGCTTCCAGACCCGAGGTAGTGGCCCGTGATGGTCACCATGGTGCCTCCAGACTCAGGCCCGCGGATGGGGTTGAGCGACAGCACAGAAGGGTTCTTTGGGAGGAAGCAGAGACATGATCGCGGCTCAGGCTTTGCCCACAGGGAGAAGCCCAGGCTAGGCTTAGACAGACGGAAGGGGGAACTCCAGACACTCTCTGCCCACCCTGGAGCTGAGACCCTTTCTAAGAGGCGGCTCCGGGCATATCCAGGGAAGGCAGAAAGGCCACGCTTGGCAAGTAATTAACTCCCCGGGGAGTCTTCTGCTCATAACCCTGATGGGAAGGCAGAGATGACACTGACTAATCTATCAATTAGTTTACAAATTGAGAACAATTGAGAATGCTTCTCTATCTGCAGCAGTACTGATTTTTTTGGCACAAAATCGATAGTGCTGAATAAAGCATCCCTGTCTTGACTGGGCCACCAAGAGTCTCCGTTAATGGCCCAAGCTCACGTCCTCTGAGCCGTCCCTCAGCCCAAGAGGGGCACGGCAGGGTGCCTGGTGCAGGCACTCGTCAGTAATGTTGGCTTCCCCGACCTTCACCAGGAGGATGGCCTATCGTTGGCTGGGATGTTCTACTAAGCCCATTAAATTGTAACAATCACCCTGAAGCCTAAAAGAAATGTCACTGGCCTAGAATGCATCAGAAAGAAACTGTTTCTGCCTAGTGGGCAGCAGAGTGGAGTGGAAAGTGCATCTAACTGAGCATCCACACAATATGAACCGCATCAGCCACTCACTAGCGACGCAGTGCAAGCGAGTGCGACTCACTCCCGGAGCAAGTTTCTGCATTGGTCTGGGCTGGCAAGCAGTCTTGCTTGCTACCCTGTCAAGAGAGGAGGAGGGCGACGTGATCTCTGAAGCCCTCCCTGCTCGTCACGCTCCACCTAGTCTTTCTGAGTTTGCTTCTCACACAAGACCCTCTCAGATGCGGGAGGCGGGCTGCAGATATAGGCCATGCACGTGTGTATGCATGCCTGAGCGCTAAGTCGCGTCAGCTGTGTCTGACTCTTTACGACGCTATGGACTGTAGCCCACCAGGCTTCTCTGTCCATGGGATTTGCCAGGCAAGAACACTGGAGGGGGTTGCCATTTCCTTCTTCAGCGAATCTTCCCGACCCAGGCACTGAACCCACATCTCTTCTGCCTTCTGCATTGGCAGGCCAGTTCTTTACCATTAGCTCCACCCGGGAAGTCCGTGGTACCCTCCAACCCAAGAGAAGACTGGTATAAGGAAAAGGTGGAGCTGCTGAGCTAACAAGGCAGAGCCTGGAAAACCTAAAATAAGCAGTAAAATGCTTTAGACAGAAGAGAATTTTGTGATCTAATAACTTTTCAATACTCTGAGCAAGGCTGGTTTGACCCCCTCTGCAGGGTGTTAACACTTTTTAACACAGAACTTGATAAAGCCATGCTGGTTAGAAGTCAGAAAAGGGACTTCTGGGCCCCAGAAGAGCGTTGTTCAGAAGGAGTGAAGAAAGTCTTTGTGATTCCACCTGTTGCCTGGGTGTGAAGTGTTTCCAGGGCTGTGTATGTGTGCACGCACACGCAAGACACCGATACATGGAGCAGCTCACGCTTACACTCCTCCCCGTGGCCGCACACACAGACACGTGTCCCTGCAGGATTTCAAACGGCTCCTCTAAACTCCCTCTTACAATATCCCTGGCAGAAAAAAAAGCATGTGGATAAATATAGACCCTTTTAATTAGGTCCCTCAGGCTACGTGTCCTCATTAGGCTGGAATTAGACAAAGATATCACACTGGCAGGACAAAGGACAGCGCCTGCCCACCCTGCGTTGAGGATCCACTTTCTAAGAAAGGTCTGACGTTGCTTATTCAGAACCCTGACCTGTGGCTCCCTGGGACTCCCAAGTGTCCGAAGAAGCATTGTTGGTCCTGAACTGACTCACCCGGGAAAGACACGCTTTCCTTCTTCTGGTCCCCTACTCAGTCTGCAAGAAGCCTGGAGACACCGGCTTGGGAAGGGGCGGGTGGGACTTTGCTGGGAGAAGTCGGAAGCAGAAACGTGCCCTTTCTGGGAGCCTGCACCCCAGCAACTGCCCAGGCGGGGCTGGTGGCAAAGAACCCACCTACCTGCCAGTGCAGGAGACAGACGAGATGTGGGTTCGATCCCTGGGTCGGGAAGATCCCCTGGAGCAGGGCCTGGCAACCCACTCAAGTATTCTTGCCTGGAGAATCCCATGGGCAGAGGAGCCTGGCAGGCTACAGCCCAGAGGGTCGCAAAAAGTTGGACATGACTGAAGCGACTCAGCAGCAGCACAGCCCAGTACGAGACCCAGTACTCACCACAAATGTGTACTGTTGATGGGACTTGGTCATGAACTCCGGCTGACACTCGCCAATGCACAGGTGCACAGGCCCGGAGGTGGTTCCCACGAGGGCGTGGCCCATCTCACAGACGATCCTGACGAGAGAGCGAGCCTTCCCGTCAGAGACTTGGGGACAGCCGGCATTCCTGCCCCTGCTTGCTCACCCCACCACAGTCACGGTGAGTAACTCAACAGTCTTACACCAGGGCTGGACCAAGACAGCTTGCTCAACCGTGTGGCTGTGTGACCTTGGGTCAAGGACTTTCCCTCTCTGGGCTTTAGTCTCCCATGGACACAGTGAGAAGGTGGATGAGCGCATCTCTAAAGACCTGTGTCCCTTCAAAACGTTATGCTGCCTACTTCTATGAACAAGCCTGCAGTCCCTGGTGCCTAGTGCAGGGCTTAGCACTGAGTCCTGTCCCAATATCCGTGGGATAAACCTGATGCCCTGCAGAGAGAGCAAGGGGCAGGGCAGAGGCAGTGACAGGCCAACACTTGAACACTCCCGAGAAGGGCTGAGGGCTGACTGGGCAAGCTGACTCGCGTGTGGTTTGTTTCCCTCCCTGTGGTTTGCAGTGAGGGGACAGATAATCTGGCCAGAAAGTGAGTTCCCCGAACCGGAGCTCCCGGCTGAGTGAGAGCAGCGGCGTCCAGCGGCAGCGGGTGACGGGGTGGCAGGTGGATGAGTTCATTAGGACGGCAGCCGACACTGGACTCCCACTTAATCAAGGGCTGAGCACAGGAAGCTGGTGGGCGAGGCGGCCAACCAGCCCCGGGGTTGGAAGTCACGTCTCACGTCAACAAGAGAGCTGGAGGGGAGAGGGGGCGGGGCACTCCCTCTGCTGCTGTGCAAAATCGATGCCACCTCGTGGGGTGGGGGCTTACCTGGTGCCTGAGATAAGTCACAACAAGCACATTTACAGACTGATTGCCTTAGCCACAGCCGCCTTTAGCAGTGGGCAGCAGCCGGAGCATATGGGAGGAAGGGAAAAAATCAGATTTTTGGGGGGACCTCTTGCCCAGAATCCTAAGGGCATGGGGTGGGTGGAAAAGGGCCCCACCAGGCTTGGTAAAGAGAAACCCTCCTCCCAATGCCATTTAAGAGTTCTGAGCAGTCTGGTGCCCTTGGCAGGCTGGCTTAGTGGGGAGCCAGAGAAACAGATCCCTCTCCAGTAATCCTCAGCATTATCCAGGCACGGTGGGGAAGACCCGTGTTTAACCGAGCGATGCTTGTCTCAACAGCTTCTCTAGGAAGGAAGGTAACTAAACAGAGATTTCATTTCGATGTAATAAAACTTGCATTAAACAAATACACGGCGTGCTCGCGCACACGGCATGCCACCGAGCTCCATCTCCTTCATAACAGTTAATCCCAAATAAGTACTTTCACTCCTGGTGAATATTTACTTAACATGCAATAACTGTCTTATTGCGTTTAGCATATTAAGTTCGACAAGGCAGTAGTGGGTGCATGTTGAAGGCTGTTCTCCCCTCCTTTTCGCCAAGAATAAATAAATTAATTATGAACCCACAGTAAAGATGATAGTGGTGATCAATTAGTATTTTACACATAATTGTCTCCTTAAACCTCATTAGTGGAGCATTTGAGAAGCTTCATTTAAGGTACTGCATGGGGTTATTTCTGTGCCGCTTCCTGCTTGGAGTAACAACCCTCCTACCGGGTTTCCTGGGCCCCAGCGCCTGCTCCTGTCTGGGGTCCCTGCCATCCAATCCTGCTGACCTGCACTCTCCAGCAGCACCAGCGGATTATCTCTGCTCTCGGCTGGAAGTGGCGGGGAGGGGAGGGCCAAGAGGAGGTAGGAGCAGATGAGTCTCTCTCTTTTCTTATCAGCGCTTTCTTGTCCCTCACTCACCCAACCCTGGTCACTGTGCTGGAACCACCCTCGAGAAGAAAAGGCAGGAGGAAATCAGGGTGGGCTCGAAGTCAGGAAAAGAGGAAACGTGGTAACACATGAAGGTCATGGGCATCTTTATGCCTCCTGGGACCTGTCTAAGAGAGGAGAAGGCCTAGGATGGACGGTTCTGCTGTCCTTGTAGTGGGTGAACCACAGGGCTGGGGCCTCTTGGCACACTGTCTTTCCCAGAACATATTCTTGCTCAGGGTTCATGGCCCCAAAGGTGAGCTTTGCGTGTCAAGCACCCGTGAGAAGGCGAACGGAGGGGAGAGGGCGCTGCCCCATGGCCCAAGGCTGAGCGCCTGCAGCTGGCTTTGAGTGTCCCTTCTGGAAGGGATTGAGGGGCCCAGGGACTGGTCTGCAGGGAGGGCCTGCAGCCGAGTCCTCTCCCTCACGGTGGAAAGGGCTCTACTTCATCCATCCCTCTCTAGAGTGGACAGGGGCGGCAGTGGGCTGCGGCGGGGCCTGTCTGGTAAGTCTAAGAACTGGGTGAGGGTGCTAAGGACGCAGACCACGTTGCAGGGAACTCTGAAGACCTGTCACTCTTCTTCCTTCTCATTCCTGGAACCCAGTGCTCGCACTGAAGGATGGAGAGGCCCCCTTGCCTGAATGGATCTGTTACTGTTACTGGCATTTGACCCCTGAGCTCAAGGGCAGCTGTAGGGAGTGCAGAGGGTTATACTGAGGATGAGGGTCCAACCAAAGTGGAGTCTGTCAATAATAACAAGCGCTCCAGCTTCAGTTCAGTTCAGTTCAGTCGCTCAGTCGTGTCCGACTCTTTGCGATGCCATGAATCGCAGCATGCCAGGCCTCCCTGTCTGTCACCAGCTTACTGAGCTGCATGTGGCAGGCACTGTACCTGACAGGATCTCATGTCATCCTCAGACATCCTAAGGGTGAGTCTTACTGTCTCTGTTTTTACAGACAAGGAAACCAGGGCTCGGAGGTGCCAAGTGACTCAGCTTTGGCCACAGAGGCGGGAAGTGGCAGAGCTGTGATTCAAATCCAGGTTCAGCCTGGCTCCAAAGCTCATGCCTTTGATGCTCCTCCACTCTGCTGCCCTAAAACCAGCGGAATGCTCTCTGTGTGTTTTGTGGAGGGCACAGGGTGGACAAGGTGGCTGTCCTGGGGTGCAGCTGAGGTTGCTGGCGGAGGTGGAGGATGGCGAGGTAGGGGAGACCTGGCTGGGTTCCTAAGGCTTTGAGGCTTAACCAGCTGCACCCACTCCCTCCCTGGCAGGAGAGAGCCACAGGCAGTGGTGTGGGTACCACTTCCTCCTTCAGGCCTTACAGGTCAGCAAAGTTCCTGTGGTTAGACTTTTGGGGGTCTCCTACCTCCCTGTCTCCCTGCCTCCTCCCAGCATCCATGATAGCTTCAGTCTCCCTGTGTATTACCAGGAGACAGGAGCTGGGGATGTTTAAAGTTTCTCCTTGTAAAATGAGGAATTAGACTAAATAACCCTTCAACAGTTAGCTTCCACATTTGAAGGCTTGACTCCTCCTGGTAGATGTGAGTGGGCTTCTGGATTCACATTAGTGCCACTGATAACACTTTCTAATGATGGGAGTTGTAGATCCCGTGAGGCATAGAGGTTATCGTTTCTGATATCCTAGGGATCGTAAAAGTGATTGCAGATATCTGTTTCTACAGACCCACTTTCCAGATGAGACATTTGAGGATCATGGAGCAAAGGGACTTGCCCAAAGTCACAGAGCTCATCAGTAGCTGAGCTCCTGGCACCCAGCCCAGTGCCCTCGCCCCACCCTGCACCACCTCCGCAGACTGGCATGGGTGGCGCTTTTCTCCCAATGAGCACGCATCCTTGAGGTGGGGAGCACATGCAATCTAACATCCATCAAGGCATGGCTGAGCTCGTAGGTACAGCGGATGAGAGAGACCAGGGGTGGGTCTGAGGACCTCAGCTAAGTCTGTATCATACAGAGCCCGTCTCAGGAAGGGCTGAGCTGCAGCCTCAACCTGCCTCTCATCACCCAGGAAACGTCCTGTGATGGAGTCATCCGGCCCTCCCCAGACCTGTGGGGCGCTGATTGCAGGACTAAGCGGGACCCTTTAACCAACATTAACCTAATTGCTGAGTGATAGATGGCGTGGCACAAGCATATGGTGAGTCATTACCGTGCCTGCTAATCCCGCCCGTGCCCGGGACTCTGCACTGGGCCCATTTAGCCAAATTCATCTCTCGCAGACATCTGTAATGATTGTGCCTGCTGCTCACTGCCCGGGATGGAGGCTTTAATGATGTTAACAAACTCTGAAACCTCGAGAGCAGTAATGAGCCTGGCACGGCTGGAAGCCAGGGCTGTGTGCAGCCGAGGTGCAGAATGCGCCTGCCGCCTCCTGCCTGCCCCACGCCCGAGGAGACGACGGGGGTGGTTTTCTAGGGTGCCTACTGGCCTTGGCAGGGACCCCTGGCAACCATTCACCTTCCCAGCCTCCTTTTGTACCCTCACTTTCAGTTTTTTTGGGGGAACTTTCTTCCCTGGGGACCTGGGTGGGTGTGATGCATCTGATTTCAAAGATGGAACAAGCTTTCCTGACGTTCCCAAGGCACGTTACGCGCTCCTCATTTTCATCTTACTGAATTCTCCCCCAAAACCCACGCGGTAAGAATCGTGGTTTCCATGAGGCCAGTGAAGGCTGGAGAGACGGAGCAGTTTACTAAGGTCTCAGGGCTGCCCGGGGTAGATAAGGCAGGACTTAGAAGACTTTTTGAATCCCAGATCCCAGGCGATTTCCGTGTTCAGCTGCCCAAGACTCAGCACCTCTCAGGCCAAAGCCTTACCCTTCCATCTCCCGCAAACCCTTTCCTTTGCAGTCCTGTGGCATGTCACCAAGCTGGAGACTTGGCCTGTGTCCCGAGGCCTAGGGCACGTCTGTGAGGCCAAGGTGGATTTGGGCTCAGTGAGTGTCCAGCTGGGTCTGCCCGGGCGCTGGGCTCTATAGAGACCGTCTGACCACAGTCCGCAGGCTCCTAGGTCCTGCCCCCCAGCTCTCCCCTCCCCTCCTGGCTCAGAATCGCTACTTAAATATTTCCCCATTCGCCTCTTCATCTCTTTTCTGTAGACCCGGCCAGTCTCTCCTCCAGGATTCACTCCTTGAAGGGCCAAGGCTGCCAGTGAGGGGTCCGGTCTGTAAGATCTGAAGGTCCGAAGGATCAGGCAGGCGGCTCCTGCTTCCCCTGCCAGGAATCCCCAGAGGTCGGGGAACTCACTCCCCGACTCTGACCCGGTCCTGGCCATCCTGGAGTCATGGCCTCTGACCCAGAAAACCACATGCTGACGGATCATGGGATTTTCAGGCCACTCTTGGCTGTTAGGGAACAGCAAGAGGCCTGAACCAAAACTTGAGAGACCTGAGTTCCAATTCTCTACGGCCACTTATGCCCTGAGTGAACGGGGTGAGGTGCTGGGGGGGGTGACTTCACTTCCGAGTCTTTTGCTCTTAAAATAGTGATGACTTCGTCTGCCTCTCAGAGTCCTTACCAATTAGAAGTGAGAGGGCGGATGAGAAAGCCTGAATGCCGATGAAAGGCACCCTGTCATCTTTCCGTGGTTGTCAGCGCACCTTTCTGGTTGCTACTCAGGGCTGGCTTGAGGGAGGCCGCAAGGGGTGGCGCTTAAAGGGAGAACCCAGCTTCCAGCCCTGCTCACGGCCAGGCTCCCAGTGCCCCCTGCACAGCTGCGTGCCCGCTGGACCCAGGGTGACGTGGCCCAACTCCGCCTGAGAAGTCATGCAGAAGACTCTGGCGGCCCCTCCCTTTCTCCCTAGCGGGGGAACATCACTCCCGCTGCCCTCCCACCCCCAGCAGCCTCCAGCAGCCCCCCAGCCTCCCGCCCACCTCCTGTCCACTGACTCCACAGCGGCCGCCACTGCCAAACGAGCACCCCGAATTGGAACATATGTCACTCCGGGAGCCCCGCTCGCCCGTCCGCCGCTGCATGCCTATTTTCTAATTTCCAGCTGACATTTCCCTTAGTGAAATAAATGAATTTGCTCCAGCGGAGGCCCTGTTCGGATTAAGCTGCTGTCAGAGCCCCACCAGCCAAACAAATTGTAGCCCGCAGCCCACCGAGTGGGACGGCTTCCAACAGGGGGTCCGAAGGAGAAGGGGCGGGGGAGGCCGAGGAGAACGGACGGGCTGGGAAGGCGGCTCAGCCAGCCAGTGGGCAGGCGGAGACCAACCGCGGGGCAGCCTGGCCCCGGGAGCCCTGACGCCAGAGGAGCCCAGGAACTGGAAATCACACTGAATAGGACGCTCGAGGAGCGGAGGTGGGCTAGGAGAGGGTCCTGGGAAGGCTTCAGGGAGTGGGGTCCCTGGGAAGAGGGAGACGGGGGATGGATGCTGGAGCAGCCCCAGAGGAGAGAGAGAGGGGCGAGTCCTCCCCAAGCTCTGGGGGGGGTGGGGGGAGGGGTGGGCCCGAGCGGACTGGACTCACTGCTCAGCGACGATGTAATCCCCCGGCAGGGGCGTGCAGGGCACCCCGGCCACCTGCACGTGGTGGGCGATCTCCGAGAAGTCCAGGCCCAGGTTCACGCCGTGGATGGTCACTCGAGTCCCCCCTTCAGGAGGTCCGGACACCGTCAGGATCTGCGGGAGGGAAGCAGGAGGAGTAACTGGTCAGTCCCGGCAGGGGGAGCAGGGAGGCTTCGGAACACCTGGAGTCTGGGGGGGACTGTGTTTCCACCTCTTTTCAACTCGTCTAGGATCCCAACGTCATCATCCCGACAATGAAGTTGTACCTACTTCATTGGTTCTTTAGGACCTCCATCCAATGACGCCTTCATTCATTCGTCCACTTAGGAGAAAGAGATTAGGAGCAAGTACTGGGCTCAAGGCAGTGCTTGAATTCACTAGTTGCCTGACTGAAAGCAAGTCTCAGAATCTCCCTGAACCTCAGGTCTCTTTCGCTGGGAAGGAGGATAATCCTCTCTAACCAACCTCACCCTGGAAGCTCCCATATGGAGGGTGTCTGGGACCATTCTGTCAACTCCCAAGGGCTCTGTAATTGTGACGACAGAGGATGAGATGGTTGGATGGCATCACCGACGCAATGGACATGAGTTTGAGCAGGCTCCGGGAGTTGGTGATGGACAGGGAGGCCTGGTGTGCTGCAGTCCATGNCTGTCAACTCCCAAGGGCTCTGTAATTGTGACGACAGAGGATGAGATGGTTGGATGGCATCACCGACGCAATGGACATGAGTTTGAGCAGGCTCCGGGAGTTGGTGATGGACAGGGAGGCCTGGTGTGCTGCAGTCCATGGGGTCGCAGAGTCAGACACGACTGAGCGACTGAACTGAACTGAACTGTGACATGTTATGCCGGCCACCCCTGTGTGCTAGCCTTGGCTGAGTTTACAACGATGAACAGGGAATTTGCCCTCAAGGAACTTAGTGGCCAAGGAGGAGGAGATAAGAAGGCCGTAAGTAAGGCTGACGCAGGGTACGCAGTAATAAGGTAGATTTGAGGGAAAAGCCGTGGGAGCTCTGAGGAGTCCCTGATTAAGGGCTGCTGCGGGGGATGACCACAGATGGAGAGGATATTTGACATCACTCAACACACACACAAAAGAAAAATCCTGTAACTCGATCGTGCTAGTATCAAAGAGAAACAGCTTCCTGATTTTCCAAATTTTGCTGGCTTCCTTCCCAGTGAAGTGAAGTGAAGTCGCTCAGTCATGTCCGACTCTTTGCGACCCTGTGGACTGTAGCCTGCCAGGCTCCTCTGCCCGTGGGATTTTCCAGGCAAGAATACTGGAGTGGGTTGCCATTTCCTTCTCCTAAAATCCTGTAACTCGATCGTGCTAGTATCAAAGAGAAACAGCTTCCTGATTTTCCAAATTTTGCTGGCTTCCTTCCCAGTGAAGTGAAGTGAAGTCGCTCAGTCATGTCCGACTCTTTGCGACCCTGTGGACTGTAGCCTGCCAGGCTCCTCTGCCCGTGGGATTTTCCAGGCAAGAATACTGGAGTGGGTTGCCATTTCCTTCTCCAGTGGATCTTCCCAACGCAGGGGTCTCCCGCATTGTAAGCAGATGCTTTTACCATCTGAGCCACCAGGGCATCTCCCAGTAGCCAGGATCATTTATTTACTCATTTCTTTATTCAGTCACCAAATGCTGACTGTTTGGTTTTATTCTGATGCAACAGGAAAAGGAACTTGCAGAATCAGGCTCTCCTAACGTGTAAATTTCTATCTGAGAATGAATCAGGCTCCAGGAAAAACACAGCTCTTTGGGATCCAACAGATTCCAGGGAATAAGTTCCTACTTGAGGTCCATAGTTATCCAAAGTAGGAGGAAATTAGACACAAACCCAACCTCAGGCAGAAGCACAGAATTTTGGAACTGGAAGGAGAGCCAGGGTATCTTATTCTAAGATCATACCACCTGTATACGTGAACCAAATAGAAAAAAAATGTCCAGGGCTCTTTTCACTGCACATTAGAGAGACAAGACAGTAAGGGAGGGAGAGAGGCAAGGAGGGCGGGACCAAGCGAAGCGTCCACTAGAAACCTCCAGGTGAGGTCTCTGGGCACTGATGAGCAGTGAGCACAGGTGAAAACACGACCGAAGGTTCTGGAGACTCTTCCTCCCGCCTGCCTTTCTCAAGCGGACACTGCTCTCTGCCAGCAACGTCAGCACCGTGCATGAGGCCTCCAGCTTGGCTGTGAGCGCCCAGGTGAGAGCGGACAGGGAGGAGATGATGGTCGCGGCGGAGACACAACTGAGCAACTGAGCAACTGAGCTGAACTGAACTGATGAACACAAATCAATCAGATTCATGAGATAAATTCCTGAGGGAGGGAAGAGGGTGCCCAGAGGCCTGGGCACTGGGTGTGGGGTTGGAGGTCGGGGGGAGTCAGGGCGATGTGGAAAGAAGGGAGCCGGCCGGAGGAACCTGTAGCCCTGTGGCTTTCCTGCCTCTGGGGATTCTAAAAATAACCAACACGAGATCGAAGTTGTCCCGCCCTCCCCTGGCGCCACTTCCTCAGGTCCCTGGGCCTCCCGGGCTCTGGGAGACGGACACTTGCAAGGAGGAACAGGAAAGGGTGGCCTCCATGGCCCTGCAAGACAGTGTCAGGAGGAAGGAGGTACCTCTGAGCTGGTGCTCTCCCCCGATAGCTTGGAACAAGCACCACTGGTCCACCCTCCCCTCCTTCAGCCACCTGGATGCCAGGAACCGACTGAAAACCCTGACAGAACCGTGATGATTGGCTTGCTCTCTTTCCTCCACTTTTATTTTTAAAAATACATTCTCTTGCTCACGGCGGTTAATTACAACCTTTCAGAAACACTGAAATGAACTCTTTCTGGAAAGCCTAAAAATATTTCGGTCTTGCAGGTAGCACGTGGGGATGGTATTGTGGCTATTCCACGGTGTTGGCAGGTCCATGGGGCAGTGTCCTGCTGGGAATTCACCGCAGTGACCTTCAAGGGTCTGGGGGCAGAGGCCTGGTCACTTGGGGACTGTCACAAACGGACATTTGTGAGCACAGAGCTGCTCAGAAGCATAAGCCAGCTTATGCTGTTTAGAGATGGGAGACTTAACAACATTAATCGCAAGCATTATCATCTTGGCATGAAGACACATCAAAGAGATGGATAGTTAGGGGTGTGGAGACCCAAGTCTGAGCCCTTCTAACCCAGCTAAGAGCTGCTGGAATCCAAACTGGGACCATCCTCATGGGTTAGGGGCAAGTGGCTGGGGAGTGTTGGGTCCCTGCGGGTCTTTCCCACACAGTACACACTATATCCTGGGCCTCCAGCACCCGGGGAGGTGGTAAAGGAGTTTGAGGGTCAGAACACTCAGCAGCCACTGTGCCCTGGGGCTTACATGGGGTATAGCTTCCCTTTTCTTGCTTAAGACAAAACTGATGAACAAAAATCTGGATTTCCAAAACACAGATGAGGCGGTGAGAACTTGATTTGCAAGAGGATTCCCAAGGCCGCCATTACGGATGCTTTCCAAATCTATATATCCAATTGCTACCGGACACCTCGACTTCCACACGCATGTCCCTCAGGCACCTCAAATTTCACCACGTCGAAAAATGAACTCTTAATTTTCCCTCCTTCCACCCCCAGCCTGATTGTCCTCCCAGATCCTCTTTCAAGGTTAATGGGATCACCGTGCACCCAGCTAGGGATCTTGCAAGCATCTCTGTTTCCCTTCCTTCTCCTACCGTGTGTGATAAACACAGGGACCATTGGTGCTGGCGCCCAGGTGTCTTCTGAATCCGTGCCCCGCTCCGGTGTCAGAGGAGGTGATAAGCGGCCCTGTGTCCTCGGTCTTCCTCTGTGTGATCTGACTTCCTCGCACGGCCAGGTGGCTGTCACGGACACGTACCTGATCTGGGGACCGGTCGCTTGCTCTGAAAATCTTCAACGGCTCTGGCCACTGTCCAGGCAAAGTCTCTGACTCCCGGGCTGGTCCTTCACTTTCTGATCTTAGTAACTTCAGCCACATCAGCCCTCTCACTCTCTCCTCCAAATGCTCCCCAGAGCCCAAGGGTTCCTGTACACACAAGGCACTTTAAAGCTCTCTGTGCCTTTGCCCGTGTCATTTGCTCTCCCCCCTGGCTTGAAAATCAGAGCAAGACAGAGTGGAGGTCTGGGCTCAGTGGAACAGAGACAGGAGTCCCGTGAAACTCACCACCTGCCACCTGAGGGCTTCCAGGTGACTCTGAGAACGAGGGTCAGGGTCTGCCAAGGCCCTGTCTGCGTGGTGTAACATCCCGGCCATCCTGCTCTCATTTCTCCCCAGGACCAAGCATGGAGGAGAGGCTCTGGAGGGGAGGCTTGGAGGAAAAGAATGGATTCTCCAGAGAGGGCGTGAACAGGAGTCTTCAGGACACTGCCCCAGGCCCAGCAGTGCCCCACCCTGGAGACTGCCTCCAAGATTCTCTCTTTAGTACAGTAGGGTTAGATGGCAGGGCACCCAGGAAGCTTGGTCCCCTTGGGAGTCATGTCTGGCCTCTCCGTGAAGGTCTGCAGGGAGGCAAGTTGGTGGAGTTCCAGACTATTGCTTGTAGAGCTCCAGGGAAGGCCTTCCAGATCTGGGAGGAGGTGTGGGCCCAGAGGGGAGAAAGCGCTAACCTCCCGCAGAGGTGACGCGAAGAGAGTCCCCCCATGGTCAGAGGGAGACCAAGAGACAGCCAGGGGAGCAGCCAGATCTATGCATCTCGTCTTCTAGTTTCGGATGGGCCCTGGGCTGCCAGCTGCACAGGGGTGCAGAAGGGGGGCCGGATGCTTGGGCGGTGTCTGCACCGGGAAGAGAGTGAGCTTGGGAAGGGGACAGACTGAATTCCAGCTTGATATGTACAAGCTAGGTAACCTTCACTCTGTGTTCTTATCAGAAAACAGATAACAGTGCTTGCCTCGCAGGGATGCTGTGAAGGTGAAACAAGACAACACTTGGAAAGTCCCTCATTTGATGATGGTTGCGAGAACAGGTCACGATAGTCAGCAGTTTCCTTCCAAGCATTCCCCCTGCACCTGTGTCTTCCTAGACCACAAAAACATGGGGTAGGGGGTGGTGGAGAGGGCCTAGAGGTGGGAGGCATCTTTGTATTTACCTGGAAAGAGTAAATATGTGGTCCAGGGAAAGCATAACTTAGACACTTAGACGGTGCTTGGAGGGCTGACCCAGGGTGGAGAGAAAGAGATGCTTGCGGGCTGATTGGAGAAAGCCCGAGCTTGGTGGGGGCGTGGCTGTGCCGCCCAGGACAGGGCCTCGCAGAAGCATGTTTGGAGCCAGACATCACCCTTTCAACCAGAATAAATTTGGGAGGGCACTGGCCCAGTCTAAAATGGCCTTCATTCTTCAATTCTCGTCACTTCTTTGCCCCTGGCTATTGGCCATTCTGAGGTAGATGGGGCATTGCATTATGAACTCAATGGATTCTTTCAGGAAAGTAATTCTGAATGAGACACCCACGCAAACAAATGGTTTGACAGTTTGGGATGGATGTGTGTGTATGCTTGTGGGTAGTGGGGGTGTGGAAAGAGGGGGGAGGGAGCTGAAATCCTGTGAAATCAGCTGGGAAGATCTTTATACATGGACTCATTTCAGCTCCATGCTTTTCAGCACACACCGTGGAGCAGGGATCGCTGTCCACTCTCCTCTGTGGACCCCAGAAGGGAGAGCCAGAAGCAGGGGAGCAGCGGGGAGAGACAGCAGCTGCTGAGTGGGGGTGCAGGGGGTGACCGCGGGCCCCCCATGTTCTGTGCTGGCCCTTGCTGTGTGCTCCCCCTTGTCCACTCCCCGAGCTTCGGTTCCACTCTCTTACGTGCTATGCGTGCTCCTTGGGGGAGGCGGGGCGCCCGTGGCTACAGGGTCTGAAGCCCGTGTGCCTTTGACCCACAGTTCCCTCTGCCCCTCAAGCGGGATGCTAACACACGCTTACCCATCACGCGAAGCTCTGCTAATGACACTTTCTCAGAAAGTCTTTCTCTAACCATCTCGGTAGATTTAGGAGCCCCGTTGCCTGCACCCCCACTGCCACGGGTGAACACCCCCGACAGCGAGGGTCACCCTGGACTCTGTCTTTTCTCAGTAAGACAGTAACTATCTTGGGACAGGGACTTCCTCCGTTTTGCTTGGTAGCCTGACACAGCACGCTGCCTGGGACAGGGCAGCTGTCAAGACCTGTCCCCAGCTCTTTCTTCCTGGGAAACGCTGGGCTCAGGCAGATTCCAGGACAACCTGCGTTCTCGAATGACCGCTGCAAGGATGGAGGTAGGTGCCCAGGTGTTGCTTGGAAGTGGGGCAGTCTTTTCACATCGGAAGCATCAAGTTCTTCCTGCAATCTCGCTGACTTTAGCTCAAGCCAGTTTCTGCTGTGATTTCTCCTCGAATGGAGGACTGAACAGCTGCCTCCTCATCAAGCCTCTTTCAGACACTGAAGACGGCAATTAAGGCAGCCCTGGTCTGTGCTTCTGCAATCCCACCAGCCTTGTGTTGGAAGCTCTTGTTTTCCAGGCCCTTTGATCATTTCAGACGCTTTTCTTTGGACCCTCGGATATCCATGCATCCTCTGAGAGTGTAAGAAAGAAATGCCAAGCAGGCTTGTGGCTTGAGCAAAGGCCTGCTGATTCGCTGCAAGGGAGGCCTGTGCCAACATCGACTTTCTCTAGCGCGGGCTCACACGCCACTGGCCAGGCAGGCCCTGGGCAAACCCCAGGGGGAGGTAAGCCCTTCTATTTCCCATATGCTTATTTTACTCCCTGGAATTCCTTTCTCCATTTCAGTCACCTCTCACCCTATGTGCCTCTCTTCCCTAAACGACCTTTTATGTGTATGTGCTCTGTTGCTTACTCGTATCTGACTCTTTGCGAACCCGTGGACTGTGGTCTGCCAGGGTCCTCTGTCCGTGGGATTATCCAGGCAACAATATTGGAGTGGGTTGCCACGCCCTCCTCCAGGGGGTCTTCCTGACCCAGGGATAAAACCCGGGTCTCCTGGTTTGCAGGTGGATTCTTTACCATCTGAGCCACCAGGGAAACTCTAAAGAACCCTTTAAGTGTGTTAGTCACTCAGTCGTGTCCAACTCTCTGCGTGATCCTATGGACTGTGGATAGTCATTCCCTTCTCCAGAGGATCTTCCTGACCCAGGGATAGAACCCAGGTCTCCTGCATTTCAGGCAGATTCTTTACCATCTAAGCCACCAGGCAAGAACTGAAGAACCTTTTATTTGCATCCTACTGAGACTTAAGTTGTGTTATTACCTTGCCTTAAGAGTATTGGCTTTTCAACTGGTTGTAGAATTAAGTTTGTCTATTTGCAGGATTCAGAAGGAGAATATGGGAAACACATTAAGGCAGAGAGAGGGCTCAGTCCAGCAGCCCATGAGCCCTGTCCCAGAAGCAATCACAGATCATGCCAGGATCACGGTGTCCGGCCCCAGCCAGGGCCATGCCCCTCACCTGCTCACTGTAGGCCTGGATGAGCAGGTCAGCAGGATGTGGGATGAGACTGGCATGAATGATGGGAGGGAATAAACCAGGAGACTCCTGGCTCCAGCGTGTCCTCTAAAAGTCTCCAGGAATCCCGGACCTGGGGACCCACTTCCCCACCTCCTCAGACCTCACCTGCCAGCAGCCCCGCCTAGCCCGCTGCACGCCTGAGCACCCCAGCCAAATCTGTATTCCTGCCAGACTGTGTCGTGTTTGTTTTCCACCGTGGGTGCCGTGACCTGGAAAACAGCCGCCGGGATGCTGCACTCGCCCTGATTCTTGCAGCCGCTAATTGAACAGTTCGGAGGGAACTGTGCCACAAAGCCGCCCAAGGGCGAGAGCAGATGCAGCCGGTTAATTACAGCTGGGGAGCTCCGTGGGGCTGCACCGGGAGCAGAGGGAGGTGCTGGAGGCCCAGGGCCCGGGAGCAGAGGGAGCGCTGGCTGGGCCACGCCTGGACTTGGGCAGAGGCTTGGAGGCTGGGGTTGTGGCAGACGTACGGGTAGATGGGTAAGGGGTCACAGGAGAACCCCTTCATGGTGGGAGCCTCACGAAGACTGGCTCCCATCCTAGAGACCCTGTCTTCTCCCTCTCCTGCCTCATAGACAGAAGTGGGCATCAGCTCCAGGTTACTAAAGATTCTCATAATGGTGCCTACTTACGAATTTTTCCATTTTTTAAGTACTTATCATGAGTCAGGAATTGTGCTAAGGGTCTTATATATTGGGTTTCCCCTGGTGGCTCAGACAGTAAACAATCTGCCTGCAATGTGGGAGATCTGGGTTTGACTCCTGGGTTGGGAAGATCCCTTGGAGAAGGGAGTGGCTACCCACTCCAGTATTCTGGCCTGGAGAATCCCCATGGACAGAAGAGTCTGGCAGGCTACAGTCCATGGGGTCGCAAAGAGTCGGACATGACTGAGAGACTAACACTTTCACTTTCTTATATATTACATCTCACTTAGAGCTCACGACAAACTATGAAGGAGGTGCCACCACTATTTTCATTTTACACATGCAGAAGAGTGCTCTGGACAGGCGAAGGAACCGGCTCAAGACGACAGAGTGAACGGCAGAGCCCAGCCAGGTCCACCTAACTGGTGCCTCCAGCCTCCCCAGCACACTGCCTGAGTCTCCAGCGTCCTGCCAGGGCACAGCCCCAAGGTCATCAGCTATGAGAACTCATGCCCCAGCCTTGTGAGCCCCTCTGCGCAGGCCCACCGTGGCTAAGGCCACACTTGCTGCCCTCCAAGGAGCTCTGGAGTTGGCTAGCCACCATTTCTCCGAAATTCTCAGCTTCCATCCTCCCCGTTCTCTGGCCCTGACCCTGTGAATGGCCACACTCCCCTCGGCCTTGCCCGGTGCCATCTCTCCCTGTGTATTCGAGTCTCCCCAAATGATGCTCTGGGTGGGGACCACTGGCTTGCTTTCCATCTCTGTAGCAGGCTTGATGACGAGCATGGTGCCCACTCCATTCCCTCCCCCAGCCCGTGGACTGACAGTTCTATTTGTCTAAGTGAGCCCAGGAAAGAGATGAAGGATGCTACAGGGTCAAACATGGGAATTCCAGAGTCAAGTAGCTAGGATGAACTCCTAGTTCTAAAGCTCACTAGCAGTGTGACATTAAGAAAGGTGTCACTCTTCATAGTACCTTGGTTTCCTCACCTGCAAAGTGAGGCTCATGATAATTGCTTCCACCGCATAGAAACTGTCATAAGGTCTAAATGAGATGATACGCAGACGGTGAAAAGTCAGCAGTGCCAGGTCCCAGGTGAGCGCTCAGTGAGCGCTAGCTATCTTTTTTCTTATCACTCTTTTATGATTAAGGAATCTCAGCAGAAGCCAGGCCAGCTGAGCTCCAAAAGAGTTCAGTTGCTTAGTTGTGTCAGACTCTTTGCAACGCTATGGACTGCAGCACACCAGGCTTCCTTGACCATCACCAACTCCCAGAGTTTGCTCAAACTCACGCCCATTAAGTTGGTGATACCATCCAACCATCCCATCCTCTGTTGTCCCCTCTTTCTTCTGCCTTCAATCTTTCCTCGCATCTTTTCCCAGGGTCTTTTCCAGTGAGTCAGTTCTTCGCATCAGGTGGCCAAAGTAGTGGAGTTTCAGCTTCAGCATCAGTCCTTCCAGTGAATATTCAGGCCTGATTTCCTTTAGGATGGACTGGTTGCCTCTCTTTGCAGTCCAAGGGATTTTTAAGAGTCTTCTCTAACATCACAGTTTAAAAGCATCAATTCTTTGGCACTCAGCTCTTTTTATAGTCCAACTCTCATATCCATACATGACTACTGGAAAAACCATAGTCTTGACTACACAGACCTTTGTTGGGAAAGTAATGTCCCTGCTTTTTAATATGTCTAGGTTGGTCAGAGCTTTTCTCTCAAGGAACAAGTGTCTTTTAATTTCATGGCTGCAGTCACCATTTGCAGTGAAAATGGAGCACCGCCCCCCCCCAAATAAAGTCTCTCACTGTTTCTATTATTTCCCCATCTACTTGCTATGAAGTGATGGGACCCGATGCCATGATCTTAGTTTTCTGAATGTTGAATTTTAAGCCAGCTTTTTCACTCTCCTCTTTCACTTTCATCCAGAGGCTCTTTAGTTCCTCTTCACTTTCTGCCATAAGGGTGGTGTCATCTGCATATTCGAGGTTATTGATATTTCTCCCAAAGTGGCTTCATGTTTACAAGTGTCCCATGCAAGTGGATCCTCTGGGCATCGTTCTTGGTGGGGCTCAGGGCAAGGGGAGAGAGACACGTTGTAGCAGGGGAAAGCCAGGCGTGGAGACTGCCCAGCACGCCGGTGGCTGCCTCTCTGACGGACCTGTGCGGCTCTTGCTGTATCTGCAAGCAGGCTGTCAGCACCCTAGACTCTGTTCTTAGGAGGAGATGGGAAAGGATAATTCAGAGCCTCCCAGCACAGCCAAAGGTACGGGTCCAGGGGAGTCACTCAGGGTGGAGCACCCCCAGTGGACGGTTACACTTTGTATCCAAAGTTCCTGTGTCTGAGGTTGGGATCAGGAGGGCTCTGCCCCCTCATCAGGACAGGCCAGGGAGGACACTTGTGGGTACAGAGACAGTTAATCCTCTTCTGACTAACTCACTTACTCCTTTCCCGTTGCTTAGAGTTTTCCTGACTTTAGAGGGCAGTGATGCCAACTTTGTGCCCGCAAATTTTGACCCCAGTCTGGCTCCCAAGGCACCTGGATGCTGAACCCAAGATAGCAGACTGTCACGTCCTTTTCCACACTTGCGTGTCTGTGTGGATGTGGACGTGGGCGTGTGTGTGCTCGAGCAAGCGTGAGCACACTCTTCACGGCAGAGCCCAGCCAAAGAGCTCTGCAGGCATCCATAGCAGCTCTCTACCCGGCACAAATCCTTGCCGGCTCTTAGCTGATAGTACATCCAAAACCTAATTGTTATCTCAGCAGAGTAACTCCATTATTCATCCTGACACCATCCCCCGTTAGCTGTTTGTTGCAGTGATGTTATATTAATGAGGCCTGCAAATAAATGAACGGGAGATCAGAGGGCTGACTTGTTTCTCAGGAAAGCTGGCTGACTTATTTATTTGTTGGGAACTTTGCAGCGAGTCACTCTCGCCCTGGGTAGGTGGCTCTTGTCTTTTGCCGTGGAAACTCGCTGTAGCCTTATAGATAAAAACTTTCAAGTATCCACCTTGCCACACAGTTTCACACAAGCATTTGCAACTGAGAGAATCCAGGAAAAAGATCTGCTTTAAAATATTAGGGCAAATAGAGAGCGGGAGGAATCAAGATCAATGGATCATCTCAAACTTCTAGGGCATCAAAAATTATTTATGCCTGGTTTCAGAGGGCAGTGTTGGCATTTTTCTACAACTGGCTTTCTTTCCCAGTTACATGTACCAAAGATAATGTTAAACAGAATTGATATTCCCTAACGGTGGGCTAGCGAGGCATGGGGAGTTACTGAAATTGACAACTTTATACGGAAAAGCTACAAAGTGGTTAATGGAGAGAATACTGCAAAACCAGTTCTCCTAGGATCTGGCATCAGTGTGACCTTACTGGACAGCATGGCAGGGGACTTCAGAGGCACACAGGAGTGTCTCCTGGTACCCAAATGGTGTAGGCTCCTGATCACTCACTGAGGACCCCAGAACCGGGGATTTGACCCTTGCATCCCAAGCCCGCTTCGCCTTTATTTCACCCCAATCTCCATTCTCACCTGCAGACATGAACTGCCTGGGCCCCAGCCTTTGCACTTTCACATCAACTGAGATGCTTGTGAGAGCAACTTTCACTGTGACCATCATCCCATTCATAGACGCGACCAGAAACCAATCAAACAGTCCAATAGCTTTAAGGACCACACATAAGTAAAGTAATACCTCCCCTGGATATACAAGAAGTGATCACGTTACACTCAAAAGTGCCCCCAGATGTTCTACCATTTTTCTCCCCCACTGATAGAAATAAGTTGTGGACTTAATGGGAGAAGGCAATAGCAACCCACTCCAGCACTCTTGCCTGGAAAATCCCACGGTGGGGGAGCCTGATAGGCTGCAGTCCATGGGGTCGCTAAGAGTCGGACATGACTGAGCGACTTCACTCACTTTTCACTTTCATGCATTGGAGAAGGAAACGGCAACCCACTCCAGTGTTCTTGCCTGGAGAATCNGGGAGCCTGATAGGCTGCAGTCCATGGGGTCGCTAAGAGTCGGACATGACTGAGCGACTTCACTCACTTTTCACTTTCATGCATTGGAGAAGGAAACGGCAACCCACTCCAGTGTTCTTGCCTGGAGAATCCCAGGGACAGGGGAGCCTGGTGGGCAGCTGTCTATGGGGTTGCACAGAGTCGGACACGACTGAAGCGACTTAACAACAGCTTAACAGCAATTATCTTTGGGAAGACAGGGGAAGGTTATTTTAAGACTTAAAAGAGTAGCCAATGTCCACAGTTTGACCGTATCTCCTGACACTGACCAAGGGGACTCGGATCCTGGGCTCAGATGTTTTGGGGGTGGGGTGAAGTGGGAAAGTGCACAGCCAGGGAATACTTCTCTATCCCTCTGGCCAAGAGATGGAGCATCAAAAGGTGGGGCAAGTCTGCATTGTGGAGTCAAGAAGCACTAGTGAATTTATCTTGCCACTAACCAGAGGTGTGACTTTGGGCAAATGATTTACTCCCCTAAGCAGTGTTTTCCTGGCTCTTAAATGGAGATAATTACAGTCATCTTGCAGGACTGTAATAAGAAGGAGCAGGTATGCGGAATCTGGGGGTTCTGGCGCATAGCAGTGTCTTGTTAAAGAGAAGCTCTTATTAATAAGAATCCCAGAACTACAAGTGTGACTCATCTGTTCAGGCCCTTGGCCTGACGTGTTCTTGTCAGGAGTGGAGCTTGAGGTCCCTGCTGCAGTCCTCTTTCTTAATAGCAGACAGCTGCAAAGGGTTACAGATTACAAGTCTCTGTCTGAAGCCCTTTGGGAGACGTAGAGCAGCCTGCAGGCAAGCAGGTTCCAGTCTCTTCCAGGTGGCCAACGTTCAGGGATAGGCTGGCTGCATCGCCTGGTCACCCGACTCAGGACTAATTTATCCACGTGATAACTTCTAACCTTATCATGCCTGAATCAATTCCTTGGAACCACGGCATCTCCTCTTTTTGCTTAGAATATTCTGTTGTGGGTTTGTGTTGAATTTTATCCCCCACAAATTCACATGTTGAATCCCTAACTCCCATCATCACAGAATAAGAACTTATTTGGAGATAGGGTCTTTACAGAGATAATCACATTAAAAATGAGGTCATCAGTGTGGGCCCTAATCAAATATGACTGGGATTCTTATTTTAAAAAATTGGAGATAGACACGCACACAGGGAGAACACCTTGGTGATATGAAGGCTGAGGTCAGGGAGCTGCTTCCACAAGCCACGGAATGCCAAATACTGCCCCAAGCCACCAGAATCCGAGAGAAAGGCTCGAACACCTTCTCCTCGCAGCCCTCACAGCATGAACCAACTCTCCGAAAGCCAGATGTCTGAGAAAGCAAATTTCTGTTTTTTCCTCACGGTCTCCAGCGGAGTCTGATCCCTGCCGCCCTAGCAGACCAATGCGCTCGCTTGGAGTGGAGGCCTCTCTCACAGGCGCTCCGATGCCTCCTGGCCCTTCCCGGAGTTCTCTCCCAAGAACCTCTTCCACTGGCCCTCTCTGCTGGGCACTGCCCACTCACAGTCTCTCTCGGCTTTGCTTTCCCTCTAGGGGACGGCTCCTAACATCCTCCACTGTGATGTCCTGGTGGGTCCCTGAGGCACACGCTGGGAAAGAACAGGAGTGTGCTTTCCAAACCTCCGCGCGTCATCTCCTGTTCTGGGGCCTGAACAGGTGACACGTGTGCAGATGCCCGGGATGACAGCTGGAGTGGGAACAGCGTGGGATGCCTCCCGCGGGGGACAGCGTCATTATCACACCAAGGGCTGGCTGAGAGGGAGCAGACGGTGAGTCCTGAGGGGGTCCTAACCTGAAGTCGAGACAAACTGGGAAATTCAATCGGCTGGAAGACGTGTCCTACATGGAGCTGCCACAGGAGATGGGTCTCTTGGGGAGGGCTTGGTTGCCATGGAGACAGCTGGGTTAGGAGGGGTTAAGGAAGAACACAGCTGTTCATCCAACTAAGCTTCAGCTCACTCCTTTTCCTAAACTAGAATTCCTTTGAGGTCAGCTCACTGATTGCCCTGCCCCCCCCCCGCAGGCAAGACAGCCCCATTCCAGTCCCTGCTGGTTTGCAGCAGCGGACATTCTGCTGCTCCCAGAAACCACCGTGGGCCATCAGAGAATCTTCTCTCCTCCCTCAGGACCTTTGTGGTCAATGACTCCTGTTTACACGTGGGCACATCCTGAGGGGCTATACATTTTTTAAGATAAGGGAGGGTCAGAGACAAGAAGGAGGTATGTAAAAAAGAGCACAGAGCTCGTAGAATTCCGATTGTTAAAAAAAGAAAAAAAGATCTAGGCCAACGTCAAGGAATTAGCCAAGAAAGCTGAGGTAAAGGAAATGAGTTGACTCTTCTTAAAAGTTACTTTTAAGAAATCGCACGTTCTTGGGAACAGATGCCGCCGAAATGAGGTGGTGCTCTTCACAGCTCATGCTACAGAGGCTGATTCTCCTGACTACCGGTGATGCTAACTGATCACTTGGTTAAGATACCTTAAGCCCTTAACCACTGTCCACCAGGCTTCTTCATTGTAAAGTGTATACGAAAGTACTCTATACCATCCTTGTAAAGAACACAGGTCCTGTGGGGAGAGAGCTTGAGGCTCTGTCACTATCCCATTTCTCAAAGTTCTTTCATTTGCTAATTTTAGCCTTCATTGGACATTCCTGCCCGAAACAAAGATTACTGTGAACTTTGCTAAGTGGTGATATTTCTGTTTCCCTAAGTCCTTCTATTTTTAGGACTTGGAATTCTAGTATAAAGAGGAGCTTCCTCTCTCCCACATTGTTTATTTATACCAATAAGGACCACACATTCTTATATTATTTTCTTGCATCAAGTACATTAGGATGATTATTTATTTTCTTGCTCACATTGCCCCAGATTTGGCCACTGGGGCTAAATCAAGTCGGCTCATGTGCCCTTTTGACGTGCAAACTACACTTGTTTTACTGTTCCCTGCTAAACATATATATGTCACTTGAGTTTAACCATGAGAAAACCATCAGACAAATCCTGATTGAAAGACATTCTACAAAATAATGGTCACGAAAGACAAAGACTGGGGATTCGGGCACTGAGGAGTCGTGATGACGAATGCCACACGTGATCTGGATTGGAGTCTGGACCAGAAAAAGGACATCAGCGGGAAGACTGGGAAATGTGAAGAAGACGTGTATATTGGACGGCGTTATTCCATCAGTTAATTTCCCGATTCTGATCATTGTACTGTGGTTATATAAGATGCTAATTTTGGAGAATCTGGGTGAAGGGTATATGAAAGTTCTTTGTACTATTTTTGCACCTTTTTATCAGTTTGAAATTATCTCAAATATGCAAAGTTTAAAAAGTGAAAAATGGCTTTTGTAAGGAGAGGAGGCTTGGTTGGGGGTAGGGGGTGCAGGCTGAACGCGGGTAGAATGTTCCTGCTCCGGCTTCTCCCACCCGTGTGTCCTGTCCAGAGTGCCTGCCGTCCCTGGAGTGGCTGGAGACACCGTGTGGGTTTGTCTCTCTCCCCTGATGCTCTTTCTTTGTCCACAGCCTCTACTTGAAAAACACCAACGGGAGAGACCCCACTGCTCAGGGCCTCCACTTCCTGCTGCTGCATTCACTGGGAAAATCACTTACCACCTAATTACCTCAGGGGGTTAATTAGCTTCCCTAGCCTGGGTGTCCTGGGGAACACAGCAGCCTGTCAGTCCCTGGTCAGTGAGCAGGGGCCTGGGGGCATAGGTCTCTCCCGAGAAGTCCGCCTTCGGGTGGGGCTGGGGCGGCAGTCAGGGTTGGCAAGGATGAGAGGGGCTGATGGAAACGGGTCCCTCCTGCCTGATCCAAGCGCCCCGGACCGCAGGTGCAGAAGCAGAGAGACGAATCACAGCCACAGCAAAAAGAATTACAGAATGGAGCAAGTTCTCAGGGCAGCTGCTGCTGGAAATCACTAGAATCAGGGAGAAGGCACGGAGCCCTGAGCAGCTCAGGGAGCTAGCCGTCTGGGGCAGAGGCCGGGGCGCCACCAGCAGTCCTGGCGAGCACTTTGCCGGTGAGATGAGGGCACAGGAGAGAGTCAGTAGGCACTGCCAGCGGGCATTGCCAAGAAGCCTGGTGTTTGAAGGGCAGTGTCCACACCCTCACAGCACCTTCCTACAGGGATGGATGAGAACCCGGATGGAGGGACACGCGCTCCTCCAGCACTTCTCTGTCCCTGGGATTCACAGCCCTGTGGACGCCCGGCATCTGGTCTGTACCCACTAGGGAGGCTGGATGTGAGGGATGGGGAAGCCCACTTCTTTTTCACTTTACCATCATACAAAAAAAGGATTTTATTTTGGGAGATCAATTCCTAATTTACGGCAGGTTTTACTTCCAGAAATAAAACCCCCAAACAACACAATCTCATTCGCTCTTAAAGGCTGGCACGCTGAGCAAGGAATGTTCTTTTCACTGTCAGGTACCAGGGCTCTGCCTTTTGGTGTGCTTTCAGCCACCAAGTCATCCACAGTAACCTGTTGTAGTCTTTTTTCTTTAATTACCTCTAGTGCAAAAGCAAAAAGCAAATCATATCATTTAAAGTCATGATCTTTACAGTGTGCCTTCCGCTGATCCTTCCAGCCCCATTCAATTAATTTAGTTCTCAGCAACCCTTTGAGGCATTCTCTTTCTCCAGTTTCTATCAATGTTTAGTTCATCGATGCTTTCTACTGCGCATCTTTGTTCATCTTGCTAACCACACTCTTCGGCTACCCGGACCTAGACCCTCAGTTGAAGCCCACTTCTTGTTCAATATTACTTGGGCAAATCATAGACACTTTCAAAATGTTCTTACAATTAAATATATCTGAGCTGAAATGTAGGCTCTGCCATTGTGAACTTGGACAGTTCCATCACTCAGAGCCTCGTTTTCTTCCTCTATAAAATGGAGGTGAGAATTTTGGCTTCTCATGGAGTCTATGAGGGCTAAATGAGACAGTGCCAAGCACATCAAATATTTGCTCCCTCTTCGAATGTCTCATGGTAGGTTAACAATACTCATTTGATCTTGAGGCTTCTTCTTTCTTCTTTTTTTTTTTTTAAACTGATCTGAAGCTGCAAAATGGTCACAGGGATGTTCCATTAGTACGTTTCCCAATACTCTGTGACACAGCTGAGAGCCAGACTTGGCTGAGAGCCAGACTTGGCTTGCTTTGGCCAGTAATGGGAAAATGAGGCAGGAAAAGGGTCAGTGCAGCTGCTCAGGGAAGAAGCAGAAGAGGAGCAGCTGCTCCTGCTTTCTTTTTTCTTAAAAAATTTTTTTTTTGCCAAACTGCATGGCTTGTGTGACCTTAGTCCCGCGACCAGGGCTAGCACCCGGTCCACGGCAGCGAAAGCCCGAGTGTGACCCACTGGACCAGCAGAGAACTCTCTGACTTGCAGATCAGAGCGGTACCTGCCCTGGCTGGTATTCCTAGTCATCTTAAGGAATGTGTAATTACTTTCCAAGTGCAACTGACAGTCGGTGAGTAGGGAGCAGTAAAGAGTGATGAGCTCCTGAGGCAACCAAAGTTAAATGCAACTATTCCTCTCCCCGGCCATTCAAACCACAAGCAGCTGCGTACTCATTCACATCATCTCTTCATCTTCCTTTGCAGCTGACCATTCAGGAAACATCATTTTTTCCCTCCTCAGGATAATCAGTTACCTATTTCTTTCCATTAAAATAAACAAACAAATTGGGACAGAAAGGAAGCCCGGGGAATGGCACGGTGGCTCATGTCGTGCCTGCCTTCGCTTTCTCCTTCCGTTTTCAACTTTGCACCTCTGAGCTAATTGCAGCCCCTGACATCACATTTCTGCTGAGAAAAACTGAGCCTGTTTTTTCTGAAATGTTCACCCACCATCCAGCCAATTTCTCATCCAACCTGGCAAAGCTGGCCTGGCAGGCAGGCTGGGCTGGCTCTGCCTCCTTGGTGCACACCGAGGCACACGCATGGCTGTGAACGTGCATGAGGACACACTCCCACACGCTTGTCGCTTATGCCTGGACTCGGGCCATCGGGACACCCATGAGAGGCGTTACCTGCCCTCACATTAACCTCACTCTACATCAAGTGTTCCTCCATAAAGGCTCAGTTCCCAGCACCCTGCAGGGGTCAGCTCCCGGCCATCCCGTCCCACTCTGGGAACGTGGGGAGCTTACCTCGGTGATCTGGGGGTTGGAGCACTTGACGTTGTGGCTGGACCAGTCAAGCCAGGGGCTGGAGGAGCTGCAGTGCTGCCGGAGGGTGCATCTGCGCTCGCCGCTGCACCAGCCACACTCAAACTTCCGGTCGGCCTTGAGGCAGAGGCCGCAGCTCTCCCGCTGGGCCGCACACTTGTAAAGGTGGACTGCAGAGAGAGGGACGGGGCGGTCATACAGGGAGCTGCAGAGGTCTCCTCACTGCTTACCCCCCTCTTGCGCGCGTGATAGAAACCGTCCCATCCACGGATAACACCAATGATTGTCATTATCCTTGCAAAGAATAATTGACAGGGAATTAATAACAAATTGAGGCTCTTAGCAGTCGTTTAAAGGGCACGACAGAAAATATTATTATTTAAGAATTCTGGCTCTAGATTAAATTGGATCAGGGCTTTCCTTGGAGCTTCAGCACTTCCTAGCGATGTAACAAAGAATTTAAATTCTTTGAGTATCTAGTTTGTAACACGGGGATCAGTTAGTCACTTCAGTTCAGTCGCTCAGTCATGCCTGACTCTTTGAGACCCCATGGACTACAGCACACCAGGCCTCCTTATCCATCACCAACTCCCGGAGTTTACTCAAACTCATGTCTGTTGAGTCAATGATGCCATCCAACCACCTCAGCCTCTGTCATCCCCTTCTTCTCCTGCCTTCAATCTTTCCCAGTATCAGGATCTTTTCAACTAAGTCAGTTCCTTGCATCAGGTGGCCAAAGTATTGGAGTTTCAGCTTCAGCATCAGTCCTTCCAATGAATATTCAGGACTGATTTCCTTTAGGATGGACTGGTTGGATCTCCTTGCGGTCCAAGGGACTCTCAAGAGTCTTCTCCAAAGCAGAAGACTAACGGACTAACACCATAGTTCAAAAGCATCAATTCTTCGGCACTCAGCTTTCTTTATAGTCCAACTCTCACATCCATACATGACTACTGGAAAAACCATAGCCTTGACTACACAGACCTTTGTTGGCAAAGTAATGTCTCTCCTTTTTAATACGCTATCTAGGTTGGTCATAACTTTTCTTCCAAGGAGCAGGAGTCTTTTAATTTCAAGGCTGCGGTCACCATCTGCAGTGATTTTGGAGCCCCCCAAAATAAAGTCTGTCACTGTTTCCACTCTTTCCCCATCTATTTGCCAAGAAGTGATGGGACCAGATACCACGATCTTAGTTTTCTGAAATGTTCTCAGTTCTTCTGGTCAAGCACACATGAGCTCGCAGGCCCCTGGGCGGCGTGCGTCTGGAGGCCAGGGACAGGTCCCAGGGGAGGGGCATTTTTTATTCTTCCATAGGTTTATTCTTCCCTTTTATTTTCATCCTTTTCCTCTGCTCTGCCAAGCATTATTCAATCCCAGCTACAGAGATGACATTGAAACATCCTGATCCTGTGGTTTCTTATGGTATAGGGCAGGAAATGGGAATCTTTAAATGAACAGGTCCACACTGCATTTATTAACATGCATGAATGGTCCACATCTAATTCCTCATTTGATCCTCCTGATGGCCCCCTACTGCCCAGATAGAGAACTTGGGACATACAGAGGAGCAGTAGTTAGTGTGAGTTCATCTAGCTGTCAGTGAAAGAGGCAGGATTCAAGCCCCAGTTTGTGCGATTATGGAATCCTAGTCCTTTGCACCATGACTTTCTCCACTCAACACAATGCATTAGCCTCCAGGGACAGAGAAGCTCTGGGTGGGAAGTGAGCATGAAGACACCATGGCCCACGCATTCAACGAGCTGCTCAAAAGTTGTTGGGTGCCACAGGGGAGGATTCTGATGCAGCAGCTTGGATGTGGCCACTTTTTTTCTCTAAAACTCCAGGTGCAAAGGCAACCTTTGGGAACTAAGCCCAGATTCTCAGCAGGCGAAATGTCTGTCTCCTAGCGCTGAGAAAATTTGAATGGCAACCCACTCCAGTACTCTTGCCTGGAAAATCCCATGGACGGAGCGGCATGGTAGGCTACAGTCCATGGGGTCGCAAAGAGTCAGACACGACTGAGCGACTTCACTTCATGAGGAGAAAGGAGAAGAATCCCCCAGCCTGAGCTCTGATTTTGATGGCAGCATCCAGCACAGGGATGGCAGCATCTGGAGGAGATGCTCAAGCACTTGCAGGTCCTCCTGGGGCCTTGGTCCTTCTCTCTGTGCCGCTGGGGTGACCTCAGCCTGAAGGACAGGCTGGTGGAAACCCTAGCTAAATGAAACGTGACATGTGGCTCACGGCCCGGGTCAGGGGACAGGGTTCTGGGGGAGGAAGTTTCACATCTCACAGTGGCCTGAGCCATGGGAGGAAGGACAGTGACTTGGTTAAGCATGTGAGCTCCCAAATGAGACTGTCTGGGTTCAGACCCTGGCTCTTATTATTTGACTCTTGGTCCATTTCTTTCTTTTTTCAACTTCATTGAGGGGTAACTGACAAAAAAATTGTATAATATTTAAAGTGATAATTTGATATTCTGCAGAGTGAAAAGATTCCTCCCATCTAGTTAATTAATAGATGTTAAGAACACACAAATGTTAAGAACATTTAAGTTCTGCTCTCTTAGCAAAGTCCAGCTCCATAACACAGTGATATCAGCCGTAGTCACCATGCGATAATCATATTCTTCTTCATCTTAGGGCTGGAAGTTCGTACTCTTTTACCAACTTCTGCCTATTTCTCCAACCCCCTGACCACTTTTCTATTCGGTTTCTGATGAGTTGGGAGTTTCTCCCCCGGCCCCAGATTCCACATGTAAGTTACCCTACACAGTCTTTGTCTTAGGAACATGGAGCACTTCGTGAGCTTGCATCGCTTTGTGCAGGGGGTCAGGCTGGCTGCTCTCTGCCTCGTTCCAATTTTAGTGTCCGGCTTGCCAAAGCCAGCAGTCTTGGTCCCTCTCTTAGCTTCTTTCGGTTTCAGTTTCCTTATTTAGCAAATGAAAATAATGCTAGGGCATCCTCCTCAGGGTTACAATGATTAGAACAAAAAAAGAAATCCTAAATAAATCACTCAGTGAGTGCCTAGCCAGGGTGCTCATCAAACTGGAGTCACTTCAGTCACTCTGGAGAGCTGGGAGGAATGCTGTATGGAGAGCAGCCGACCTGGCACCCAGGAGGACCTCCATGTGGGTCTCAGGACCAGAATGAGGCCCCCTCCCGCATCAGCCCAGCTCCTTCCCGAGGTTTCCCACAACAGCCGTGCCCTGGAGTCAGCAAGCTGGGCCCTCCCGCCCACCTCAGGACCAGGGGAGCAGACTGCCAAGCCTTCTTCATACAGCTGCTGCTAAGTTGCTTCAGTCATGTCTGACTCTGTGCGACCCCATAGACGGCAGCCCACCAGGCTCCTCCATCCTTGGGATTCTCCAGGCAAGAACGCTGGAGTGGGGTGCCATTTCCTTCTCCAATGCATGAAAGTGAAAAGGGAAAGTGAAGTCGCTCAGTCGTGTCTGACTCTTCGCGATTCCATGGACTGCAGCCCACCAGGCTCCCCCGTCCATGGGAGTTTCCAGGCAAGAGTACTGGAGTGGGGTGCCATTGCCTTCTCCATCTTTGTACAGCGACTAAGGCCAAAGACAGGGGAAGGAGGACCTCACTGGGAATAATATCTCCATTTCTGGGGAAACCGGCAGGACGCTCCTGTCTGCTGTTCTCCTGGTCAGGTTCCACAGACACTTCAGAGTCTCCGGGAGCCAGAGGAACAGGTGATGAGCTGGCAGCCGCCGGCGACGCTCTAGTTGTAATAAAACAGGGTTCCCAACAGGACTCCTTTGATGGCGCCAAATGTTGCTGTAGGCGCCTCTGAAGAGTTCCGCGGACAGGGGGAGTGTATTGTTCATGGCACCGCAGCCGGCGGCTCTGATCCCTCCAGCCCTGGTCTTTCCCGGGGTCCTGGAAAGATCAAAGCTCGACCCGGAAGTAGCCGCCTACCTTTCAGGTCCTGAGGGTTGTCGATGATGAAATTGCCATTCCACACCACGGCGAAGTCCACGGCCAGGTTGCTGATGTCCATGCCGTCGTACTGGTACTGCGGGGAGAGGGGGGCAGGGCACACGTTCACGAGGAATTCTATCCCGGGGGTCAGGGTGCTGCTGGCATCCCAGGGGGCCAGGGGACAAACCAGGGGCTCGGGTTCCCTCTGGGATGAGAGAGGAGCAGATGGAGAGACAAGAGCCCTGGGCGCCGCTCACATCATCCCTACAGTGCCTCCCTCCGAATCCCAGTCACTGGTGCCAACAGGACCGCGCTCAGACCCTTTTGCTGGCATTCAAAACCTCCTATAATCCAATCCAGGCTTAGTTCTCCAACCTTTGCTTCCACTGCTTTCCTCCAGAAACCTCTGGAGCCCCTGTCTCTGAGCAAACTCTCCTAAGCCCCTCGCTGCACCCGTTTGGTTCACGCCTCACAAGGAAAGCCTCCCCTCTCCTGACAGCCTCCAGCCTCCAGCACCTTGCCTCTTCTAGCCTGGCTCAGACGCACCTTCCCCCAGGGGCCTGCTCTGCCCGCCCTCCCAGCCCACCCCGTGCTCCCCGTCCCCTGGTGTTTGGTCTTGAACCCGGCACTTCCTGGGATCTGCACTGCGTTTTTCGCATGGAAGTCTCCTTAGGAAGCCCACACACCGCTCTGGACACCCTGCAAAGCCCTGACACAGCACGTGCATAACCAACAGCAGTGCCTCAGGGGTTGATCGCCGGCCCTGCAGGGCCCCATTCCTTCCACGTGTGAGCTTTACTTCCGTCAACAGTCACTAGGGACAGCGCCCAGAGCCCTTGAAGGCTACCAGGAGTCGCAGTTGGGAGTGGACTTCCTCTTCCCCGGGTGCTGGGCGTCTTCCACCAATTACACATTCTATCAAGCGCTCGTGACCTGGGAAGCCGACAGCTCCCTGATAAGAGGCCCAAGGTTTCTCTTTATCGCTTGCAGGCGAATTGCCTTCCCTCAGCACCTCTGTCACCAGCCCCCGCCCCATCTCCCAGCTGAGCCCCCACGGGCGGAGACAGGGAGCTGGCAGATGAGAAGCCTTCGCTGGGCTAGCGGGATAATGAAACACCTCGTGGGCTCTCCGCCTGGCATTCGGGATCGGTTTAACCCTCGCTGCTCTTGAGGTTCCCTGCTTCCTCCTCCTCCCCCTCTCCCCACGGCCTTCCTACCTCCCCCGGTCCCTTCCGCAGCTTTCCTCCCCCATGGTACCCTCCCTGCATCCACTCCCCAAACGGGGCAGGCTCTGGGGTCACACTGACTGGGGCTGAAAAAGTTTCACCAAAGGCTAAGAGGTACCCTTTCAGCTCGGAGAGGGTGCAAAGCTCTCAGCTTAAGCCACGGGAGTCCTTGCAGTCCTCCACTCCCTCCAACACCTGCCCTGCTCTGCTGAGGAACCCCAGGTGTCTCTATACGCCCCTGTCTCTGTGGACATGGGTTGCTTGCGGACGCAGAAGGTTCTAGAAGCTGGGGGGAGGCCAGGCTGAGGCCCTGGCTCAGGTGTGAGAGAAAGGCCGGCTCTGGCCAACCTGGGCCCCAGTCCTCTTACCGAACTGTTCTGGCACTGGACGCTGGAGCTGTTGAAGCGCAGGGCGGGGACCCGGTGGACAGCCCCCTGGATGTTGAGGACACATTCATAGCCCCGCTGGCCAGACTGAGGCTGCGGCAGGTTTCGGGCCTTGAGGGTGATTGGCTTCACTTCCCCGACAGGTATCAGGATCTCCTCGGTGGGGACCAGCTGGGGGCAGTCCTGGGGAGCAAGCAGAAGGCCTCCGTCTGGTCTGTCCTGGCTCACACCTCCTACGCCCCAAGCCAGGGTGGAGGGACAGGCCCTCAATGCTGCGCCAGACCCCCCTGCATCCAGGCGGGATGCCCCCGAGGATGCTCCTCATTGTGGAGTCGGCAGGGAACGTGAGATCTGTCTCTTAGCTCCAGGGCTTTGAGATTGTCATCCCCAGCCCACGAGTCATCCTGAATCTGATGTGCATGTTACCATCGAGGAATTAAATTTTCAAGCCTCGATGTGGCAGGTTGCGGAATTTTTATCTCCTGAGACACAGGCTAAACGAGGCTCCACATGCACCTGTCCCCAGCCTGGATGCCCCCACCACTGGTTGCCTCTCCCCACCGGGCTCCAGCTCCCCACCCGCTTGCACTGTCCGTGCCCGAAGCCATCTGTTATCAGCAGCCTCAGCTCCCAGCTCCGACTGAGCAGTCTTTCCAGGAGGTGGATCAAGCCCCCACTGCACCTAGCCCCCTGCCTCAACTATCAGTGCTCTAAATGCTTGCTCTGGCTTTTTATCTCAGTTCATTACCAGGCCCGGTGCGAAGACCATGTTGCCCTGGAAAACAAAACAGATAAAAAAGAAAGTCTTGGTGGGCCTGCGCTGCGGGAAGGACCACGACAGAGGCAGGACGCGAGGAGGAGAGTGAAGTCCCCCAGCTCTTCTTCCAGAGGCTGTTTCTCTGCCAGAGGTCAGATGGCCACCTCCCCACAGCTCCAGCCCCCTGCCCACTTTCCCCCTCTCTGGGAGGACACTGCCCAGTGGCCTGGGGCAGTGAGGACACGCAGCCTCCTTCGCGTGCAGCTGTGTCCTGCCTCCAAGGATCAGCTGGGGCAAGTCTTGAAGGAGGCGCCTATTTCCTTGTCCCTTTGTGGTCCATGGTGGTGGTGGTGGTTCTTAGGGACGGTGTAGGGTTGTTCTGATGCTCTCCTGCAGAAGGTGCTACTGGCATTTAGTGTGGGGGTTGGGGGGGGCAGGATGGTGAACTTCCTCAAGGTGTAGGACAGTTCGGTTCAGTTGCTCAGTCGTGTCTGACTCTTTGCGACCCCATGGACCGCAGCACGCCAGGCCTCCCTGACCATCACCAACTCCCAGAGCTTACTCAAAGCCACGTCCATCGAGTCGGTGATGCCATCCAGCCATCTCCGCCTCTGTCGTCCCCTTCTCCTCCCGCCTTCAATCTTTCCCAACAGCATGGTCTTTTCAAATGAGTCAGTTCTTTGCATCAGGTGACCAAAGTATTGGAGTTTCAGCTTCAGCATCAGTCCTTCCAGTGAATATTCAGGACCGATTTCCTTTAAGATGGACTGGTTGGATCTCTTTGCAGTCCAAGGGACTCTCAAGAATCTTCTCCAACACCACAGTTCAAAAGCATCAAGGTGTAGGACAGTCTAGAACAATAAATGGTCCTTCTCCAAGGCCCAAGGCATCCCAGGAAAGAAGCCGTTGGTACGGCAGGAATGTTGAACGATGGATGGCCTGGGGTGGCGGGGTGAGGGTGGGGGTAGGGGACAGGGGAAGGGGGCTTCTGGCTCAATGTGGGCTTTAGCAGTGGGCCTCAGAAGGAAGTCCTTCACCATCTGGCCCCCGAGTCCCTATTACTCTGAGATTGCTGTGCATCTAGGTCCAGCCATACCACAGAGGAATTTAAGATTAGACCTGAAGAGTCATTGCCCTCACTCATCAACCTCTGGTTCTTTGAAGATACTTTTCTCTCTACCAGAAACACTGCCCGTCCACCCCTAGTCTTCCTCCTGGCCCCTGACTCAGCCCTATTTAGTTGCTGCTGTTGCTGCTAAGTTGCTTCAGTCATGTCTGACTCTGTGCGACCCCATAGACGGCAGCCCACCAGGCTCCCCTGTCCCTGGGATTCTCTAGGCAAGAGTACTGGAATGGGTTGCCATTTCCTCCTCCAATGCATGAAAGTGAAAAGTGAAAGTGAAGTCGCTCAGTCGTGTCTGACTCGTAGGGACCCCATGGACTGCAGCCCACCAGGCTCCTCCGTCCATGGGATTTTCCAGGCAAGAGCACCAGAGCCTTCAAACTCAGCTCTGCAGCTCCTTCTTTGTAAAGCAGCCCCTGGCCCTGTCCCTAACCGGCAGGTCACAGACGTTCCCCATCCCTGCCCTGGGCCCTCCGCCAGCAGCACTGAGCCTTCACAGTCGCAGCTTCCTGTTGACTTGTCCTCCTCACTGGCCTGTGAGCCTTGAAGATTAGGCTGCATCTTACCTCCGTATCCCCAGGCTTTATCCCCATTCCTGACATGTAGTGGACAACTGCTCATGGCTTGTGGGAAGGGAAGTGGAAATCAAGGAAGTAAAGCAACAGACACGAAACTATCTCAAACTTTCCTTTCGGCTCCAACTTCCCAGATTCTTCAGAGATGAGGGTAAGTCCCTGTCTTCCGGACATCTAGAGACTTGGGCGGGAGTTTGATTCCCAAAGCTAGGGTTGATTTGAAATGGTCACTATTTCTGGAGTCACAGGCTTGCTAAATTGGTATGTCCGTATCTATGGAGGAATCCTGAGGATTTACGGAAAGCTGGATCCAGGAGAACTGTGCCACAGAAACCCATCTAGGAGGGTCTGGCGGAGCCGGAGCCTCTCAGTTCATGGAGCCGTCCCTCGGTGACTGCCTGTGAGGGCATGGGCAAGCTCGGTTTCCACAGGAGACAGAATCAGGAGGCAGCTCCAGAACAGATGGGGCCCTGTTTAGAAGCCAGTCACTCAAGCTGCCAACTCATAAACTTGCTCTTTGCTGCACTTTTACTTTCATTCCCCGAGGGCACTCTTGACAGAGTCTTTCATATATTTATAGCCAAGAAAAAAAAAAAAATGTCTGGCGGAGCCGGAGCCTCTCAGTTCATGGAGCCGTCCCTCGGTGACTGCCTGTGAGGGCATGGGCAAGCTCGGTTTCCACAGGAGACAGAATCAGGAGGCAGCTCCAGAACAGATGGGGCCCTGTTTAGAAGCCAGTCACTCAAGCTGCCAACTCATAAACTTGCTCTTTGCTGCACTTTTACTTTCATTCCCCGAGGGCACTCTTGACAGAGTCTTTCATATATTTATAGCCAAGAAAAAAAAAAAAAAGTGAACACCACTTTAGGAAAACCCAGGCATCCCATAGAAAAGGAGATACTATTTCCTGTTAGTGGCTAAAAATCCTCATTGAGTCTAATAAATCAGAATTTTAATTTAGACTGGCAATAAGGTTACAGTACAGCAAGGGGTATGTGTGTGTGTGTGTGTGTGTGTGTGTGTACCTGTAAGAGAGAGAGGGAGAGAACAGATTTTCAGAATCAGAACTAGTTGATATATTGTAAAGGATGACCCGTTGTTTTTCACCTCTAATGAGCTGAGAGAACAAATTTAAATTTCACAAGAAGAGTCTTTAAGACGTACTTTTGGGAGTATGATGTCTTAGGTTAGTGAACAAGATTGTAGAATCCTATTAATCACGAAAAAAATACATGTATGCATGTATACATGCAAAAATACACACCTACACACCCACACACACCCTCATCTTTCGGGCTGGGTTGTCTGATTCAGCCTGAGAGTTTAAGAATCATAAGTAGACTTTATGAGTACTTTTATGCATTGTTTAAAGAGATTCTAAAAGTTTATTTAAAAATAATTCCTGTGGTCTGCTGTTTCAGACTCTCTGGGACTAAGCTGAAGGGTGACGGTTAGGGGCTTCCAAATGCCTAAAGAGGGTTCTGAGATTGCCCCTGGAGAAAAGAATCTCAGGCTTTGCTTGTTTTTTTGGCTATTTCTCTCGGGCCAGACAGAATCGCATCCTTCCTTGCACTTTCTAGGGCAAAGGAAAGAAGGGACTGGTTCCCAGGTGTCCTCTCTTCTCCTAGGAAACGGGATACACAGAGATGGTTATGAGATGGTTCTGCTGACTGTCTGGACGTGGCAGTGGGTCTTGGGTGGGAAAGGCGGTGGTGAGGGCTGAAGGTGCAGGACAGCTGGCAGCCCAGAACATCGCCAAGCTGTCGGAAGGTCAGTTCCTCTGGGGTTTGTGACAGGTGATGCTATGCTGTGCTGGCTTAGTCGCTTGGTCAGGTCTGGCTCTGTGACCCCACGGACTGTAGCCTGCCAGGCTCCTCGCCCACGGGGATTCTCCAGGCAAGAATACAGGAGTCAGTTGCCATGCTCTCCTCCCAGGAATCTTCCTGACCCAGGAAGGGAACCGGGGTCTCCCGCGTGGCGGGCGGATTCTTTACCGTTTGAGCCACCAGTGAAGCCCAAGGTGCAGTGGGCAGCCTATCTCTTCTCCAGGGGAGCCCTTCTGACCCAGGAGCTGAATCGGGATCTCCTGCACTGCAGGTGGATTCTTCACCAGCTGAGCTGCCAGGGAAGCCCGTGGAAGGGGATGGGCTCCATCAAATGTAAAAGGCCATTTCCAGCCTGTGTGCTCCACACGCACACGCATATACACACACACACACGCACGCACACACACGCACACACACCTGCACAGACACATGCCGCGCCCTTCAGGCAGAGCGTGAGGACCGCTGTGACCGCTGCTGAGAGGCATCGCTCCTGCAGAGCCCTGGTCTCCTGACCCTCAGGCAGAGCGTGAGGACCGCTGTGACCGCTGTGACCGCGGCTGAGAGGCATCGCTCCTGCAGACCCCTGGTCTCCTGAGTGCCCCCTGCAGTTCATCCTACTTCTCCCTCTGCCTCTAGGTCAGTGGGCAGCAGGATCCCGCTCCTTAGCAGCAAGCTGAGCCTCTACCAAGATGAGCAGATGCCCTGTTTGGGGACATCCCGGGGGAGGGGTGGGCTGAGGAGGAGGAGACGTGAGGGGGGAGGGCAGGACGCTGGCCCTGCAGCCTGCTGAACGAGCCTCCGGGCTGCACGGTCCACCCTGCTCTGTACTTCACTGGCTCTCAGCACGGGGGACCCTTCCTTCAGCCCTCGGAAACCACTGCTCCACGTGCAAATGACATTATCTTCACCCACTGGACTTCAAAGAGAGAGAGCAGCCCGCATCCGGGTAAGCTAATCGGATTTATGTGGTTCTATCTTTCCCCCGGGACAGGGTGTAAAGGAGATATTTATGTATCTACATCTCACTAGGCCTGGTTTAGCCATGGTGGGAGATGAGCTTTTCAAGCTGAAAGCCATATATACTCCGGCGCACACCCGCTCGCAAACACTGTCACCACTTAACCTGGCCCAGCGGGGCCCAGATTTCTGGGACCCCACCCGAGACTGGCTGGGCTCTGAGTGGGGGAAAGGTCTGGCTCATGAACTTAAAAGCACTCAAGAGATGGCTCAACTGAAATTCAACTTCCTCATCTACAAATGGGCTCCCAAGCTGGCACTAGTGGTAAAGAGCCCGTCTGCCAGTGTAGGAGATTTCGATCCCTGGGTCGGGGAGACCCCCTTGAGGAGGGCACAGCAGCCCCCTCCAATATTCTTGCCTGGAGAATCCCACGGACGGAGGAGCCTGGTGGGCTACAGTCCCTAGGGTTGCAAAGCGTCAAACATGACTGAACAGACTCACCACACAGGCATCTATAAAATGGGACCAGTTATACTTGACAACTCTAGGTTGCAGGCAAGAGGGACATGAAGGTCTGTCGTCAGTGGTAATAAACTGGATTAACCGTATTGATATCATCACTGCATATTTCTCACGTGAACGCAGGATCAGAGGACTTCAACTTATTCAGTGCCAGCTTGGGAACACTGAATCATGACTTCTGCATTTCTGTGAGGATCATAGGAAAACTGTTTAAACTCATCAGTTTATTCATCTAGGACAGAATTTACTTCATAGAATAGCTACAACTGAGGTTAAAAATATATATGTATAATGTTGCATATATAATAAACTCAGAACAAATGCTAAGTACTAGTATGTTTATTTTGAATTGCATTCACTTTAGGACGCCCCTGGTGGCTCAGACGGTAAAGAGTCTGCCCTCAATGCGGGAGACCCAGGTTCGATCCTTGAGTCAGGAAGATCCCCTGGAGAAGGAGATGGCAGTCCACTCCAGTATTCTTGCCCGGAAAATCCCAGGGATGGAGAAGCCTGGAGGGCTACAGTCCATGGGGTTGCAAAGAGTCGGACAGTCTATGGGGTGGTTAGTCGGACTGAGCGACTAACACTTTCACTTTCACTTGGCACAGTGGTTCCTGGTTTTTAGCACTAAGCCTGGATCATCAGTCCATCAGCCCTTTGGAAAGATGTAGGCAGATGCACCTCATGTATTGGCCACCTTTGTGTCTGGACGTGGTACTACTGACCTGTCTTCTATGGGCAGTTTCTCCGTCTGTGCGAATGGATTTCTGTGGGTCCCTCCACACTGGGAGGCTTCCCAGATGGCACTAGAGGTAAAGAACCTGCCTGCCAATGCAGGAAATGGAAAAGATGCAGCTTGGATCTCTGCGTCAGGAAGACCTCCTGGAGAAGGGCATGGCAACCCACTCCTGTATCCTTGCCTGGATAATCCCATGGGCAGAGGAGCCTGGCAGGCTACAGTTCATGGGGTCCCAAAGAGCTGGGCATGACTGAGCGGCGGCGGACCACACATACGCTCTCCCCACCCCGAACCCTCAAGACCAACAGCACAGAGCCTGGTTAAGATCAGGACTGCAAGTGTAGCTGAGACCATGAAAACAGACACGCGAACTGGGCCTGATTTTTTGGAGAAAGCATCCTGTACTCCGCCTTTTTGGATGCCTGAGTTCTCTGTAGCCTTAGGCAAGAAAAAAAAAAAAAAACTAAATTTTTAGCATCTTGGTTACTACATCTGTCAAATATGAATTATGTGAAATTGCAGGTCTGTTGTGAGAATCAATTGAGATGCCATATGTCAGTGGTTCTCAATCTTCGGCTTACTCTGGGATGGGGCCCAAGAATTTGAATTTCAAACAAGCTCCCGAGTGATGCTGGTGCGACTGGTTCCCCTCCCCCACCCTCCTGTCACATGCGAGAGAAATGCAAATGTGTGATGTCTTAGCTTTGCTATACAAATCAATGGAGCTAATCAGTTATATATTGTTTCTAAGAAGTAGACAGATGTAAAATTTTGGTTCAAACTGCAGTGGGGGCAAGGGGGAGAGGGCTTACTGGAAGCATAAAAGATATTCTAGGAACCCCAAAGGGACAGCTAAAGGATCTCCAGTTCCCAGAAGAACCTGAGGATGCCAGGAAAGACTTCCGACCAAATAAAGGAACCTCACTCAAGCTGAACACGTGCACCTTTGTGGTTCCCCCCATTTTCCGGATCGGGGCTTCCCCCGAAAGCAAGCTTTGGACAGCAAGCAGCAGGGTCTGGGGGCTGTCAGCTGGGAAGTGATGTGTGAGGGGCTGCCACCTCCTGGGGTCCTGCCTCCCACTTCCCATCCTGAGCTAAGTAAGGAGCCTGGGGGGCCCGGGGCCGCCCCTCCGAGAGGGCCCATCCCCAGGGTGGGGCCTGGGGCCTGTCAGCAGGGTGAGGAGGAGGAGGCATGAGACTAAGGCATTTCTCTCACCTCCAGGAGCAGACATTAAGGAGAGGAAATGAAAACGGAGCCGAGAAGCCTCTGGCTTTCCCCCCAGGGCTCTTTCGGTATTAATTTAATCCTAACTTCGGATGGCAACAGCCTCTCCCAGGCCCGGCTCTCTGGAATTCTTAAGTTACCCGTGGCCGAGAGGGAGGTGTGTTCCAGGGACTTCTAGAGCACGCGAGGGAGGCAGCATGATTCCAGCTAGCCCCCTGGGCCTCAGGCCCCCGGCCCCACACGGAGTAGAGTTACTGTCTCGCTGGGTCTTCCGCCCGCTGCCCCCTTGCAGGGCCTGTCAGGCTCAGCTCTGGGCTTCCCTGGGCCTGAAGGAGTCCAGTCGCAGGAGAAAATGAAGTGGCTTCTCATCTGGACGTCCCCGTCCTCCTCTCTCTCTCTGTCTCTCTTTCTCTCTCGGCATTCTGTGGTCCTTCTCGGCTTATTTCATTAACCAAGTGAGGAGGTTAAGGGCTTCCCTTGTAGCTCAGTCCGTAAAGAATCTGCCTGCAGTGCTGGAGAACTGAGTTCGATCCCTGGGTAGGGAAGACCCCCTGGAGGAGGAAATGGCAACCCACTCCAGTATCCTTGCCTGGAGAATCCCATGGACAGAAGAGCCTGGCGGGCTGCAGTCTACGGGGTCGCAAAGAGTCGGGAACGACTGAGCGACCAACACTAACTTAAGTTAGGAGGTGAGAAGTGGCTGGTACGGAGGTCAGTGTCTGAGGCCCTTCCCTGCCCAGCCTTGGCCTCAGCGTCACCCTGGCCCTGGTGTCCGAGCTCCACTGGCCGTTGTCTTATGGACGCCAGGCTGGGTGCCCCCTCTCTCCCACTGCACCCTCGGCTCGTGGTCCTTTCCTATGGGTGAGAAGACAGGCCTGAAAAGCGGTCGCAGCCTCCTGCAGGGTCCCGGGGCTGGGATTAATTTCCGAGGCCCACTAAGACCAGCGTGGCGCTCTCTGGGCAGCCACTTCAAAGCATCCCGACTGGCTGGAGGAAAGGCCTTCCCTGAAAGGTTCTCAGGGCTTGAGATAACTGGCTCCGTCCCGCGGAGGCACCTGCGGTTGGGGCTGCCTCAAATACCGCCTGTGGGCACCATCTGTGTGTCTTTCTTTCAAGACAGGCAGATTTCATTTTTTTTCTAGCCTGAATATAACACATATTGTTTGCTAAGAAGAATTCAAGGCCGTGTGTGTGTGTGTGTGTGTGTGTGTGTGTGTGTGTGAAACCTTTCAAGGCTTACTTTCTTCTTAAAAGTTAAAAAAATTAGCTTTATTGACGTATAACTGGGCTTCCCAGGTAGCTCAGTGGTGAAGAACCTGCCTCCCAATACAGGAGACACGAGTTTGATTCCTGGGTCAGGAAGATTTCTTGGGGAAGGACATGGCAACCCATTCCAGTGTTCTTTCCTGGGAAATCCCATGGGCAGAGCAGCCTGGTGAGTTACAGTACATGGGGTTGCGAAACAGTCCGGCCTGACTTCAAGACTAAACAACAGTTGGCAAATAGAATTGTTAGGTATTGAACACTGACGAGCTTGTCCGCAGGGCGGGCATAGAGACACAGGCACAGAGCAGGGACTGTGGACGCATCAGGAGGAGGAGCGGCTGGGACAAACTGAGAGAGCACCGCCGAAATAGCTGCGCTGCCACGTGTGAAACGGACAGCTAGTGGGAAGCTGCTGTATAACACAGGGAGCTCAGCCTGGTGCTCCGTGATACCTAGAGGGCTGGGTGGGGGTGGAGTGGGAAGGAGCCTCAAGGGGAGGGGATATAGGGACACTTAACAGGTCAGGAAGCAACAGTTAGAACTGGACATGGAACAACAGACTGGTTCCCAATAGGAAAAGGAGGACGTCAAGGCTGTATATTGTCACCCTGCTTATTTAACTTACATGCAGAGTCCATCATGAGAAACGCTGGACTGGAAGAAACACAAGCTGGAATCAAGACTGCTGGGAGNAGTAGACAGATGTAAAATTTTGGTTCAAACTGCAGTGGGGGCAAGGGGGAGAGGGCTTACTGGAAGCATAAAAGATATTCTAGGAACCCCAAAGGGACAGCTAAAGGATCTCCAGTTCCCAGAAGAACCTGAGGATGCCAGGAAAGACTTCCGACCAAATAAAGGAACCTCACTCAAGCTGAACACGTGCACCTTTGTGGTTCCCCCCATTTTCCGGATCGGGGCTTCCCCCGAAAGCAAGCTTTGGACAGCAAGCAGCAGGGTCTGGGGGCTGTCAGCTGGGAAGTGATGTGTGAGGGGCTGCCACCTCCTGGGGTCCTGCCTCCCACTTCCCATCCTGAGCTAAGTAAGGAGCCTGGGGGGCCCGGGGCCGCCCCTCCGAGAGGGCCCATCCCCAGGGTGGGGCCTGGGGCCTGTCAGCAGGGTGAGGAGGAGGAGGCATGAGACTAAGGCATTTCTCTCACCTCCAGGAGCAGACATTAAGGAGAGGAAATGAAAACGGAGCCGAGAAGCCTCTGGCTTTCCCCCCAGGGCTCTTTCGGTATTAATTTAATCCTAACTTCGGATGGCAACAGCCTCTCCCAGGCCCGGCTCTCTGGAATTCTTAAGTTACCCGTGGCCGAGAGGGAGGTGTGTTCCAGGGACTTCTAGAGCACGCGAGGGAGGCAGCATGATTCCAGCTAGCCCCCTGGGCCTCAGGCCCCCGGCCCCACACGGAGTAGAGTTACTGTCTCGCTGGGTCTTCCGCCCGCTGCCCCCTTGCAGGGCCTGTCAGGCTCAGCTCTGGGCTTCCCTGGGCCTGAAGGAGTCCAGTCGCAGGAGAAAATGAAGTGGCTTCTCATCTGGACGTCCCCGTCCTCCTCTCTCTCTCTGTCTCTCTTTCTCTCTCGGCATTCTGTGGTCCTTCTCGGCTTATTTCATTAACCAAGTGAGGAGGTTAAGGGCTTCCCTTGTAGCTCAGTCCGTAAAGAATCTGCCTGCAGTGCTGGAGAACTGAGTTCGATCCCTGGGTAGGGAAGACCCCCTGGAGGAGGAAATGGCAACCCACTCCAGTATCCTTGCCTGGAGAATCCCATGGACAGAAGAGCCTGGCGGGCTGCAGTCTACGGGGTCGCAAAGAGTCGGGAACGACTGAGCGACCAACACTAACTTAAGTTAGGAGGTGAGAAGTGGCTGGTACGGAGGTCAGTGTCTGAGGCCCTTCCCTGCCCAGCCTTGGCCTCAGCGTCACCCTGGCCCTGGTGTCCGAGCTCCACTGGCCGTTGTCTTATGGACGCCAGGCTGGGTGCCCCCTCTCTCCCACTGCACCCTCGGCTCGTGGTCCTTTCCTATGGGTGAGAAGACAGGCCTGAAAAGCGGTCGCAGCCTCCTGCAGGGTCCCGGGGCTGGGATTAATTTCCGAGGCCCACTAAGACCAGCGTGGCGCTCTCTGGGCAGCCACTTCAAAGCATCCCGACTGGCTGGAGGAAAGGCCTTCCCTGAAAGGTTCTCAGGGCTTGAGATAACTGGCTCCGTCCCGCGGAGGCACCTGCGGTTGGGGCTGCCTCAAATACCGCCTGTGGGCACCATCTGTGTGTCTTTCTTTCAAGACAGGCAGATTTCATTTTTTTTCTAGCCTGAATATAACACATATTGTTTGCTAAGAAGAATTCAAGGCCGTGTGTGTGTGTGTGTGTGTGTGTGTGTGTGTGTGAAACCTTTCAAGGCTTACTTTCTTCTTAAAAGTTAAAAAAATTAGCTTTATTGACGTATAACTGGGCTTCCCAGGTAGCTCAGTGGTGAAGAACCTGCCTCCCAATACAGGAGACACGAGTTTGATTCCTGGGTCAGGAAGATTTCTTGGGGAAGGACATGGCAACCCATTCCAGTGTTCTTTCCTGGGAAATCCCATGGGCAGAGCAGCCTGGTGAGTTACAGTACATGGGGTTGCGAAACAGTCCGGCCTGACTTCAAGACTAAACAACAGTTGGCAAATAGAATTGTTAGGTATTGAACACTGACGAGCTTGTCCGCAGGGCGGGCATAGAGACACAGGCACAGAGCAGGGACTGTGGACGCATCAGGAGGAGGAGCGGCTGGGACAAACTGAGAGAGCACCGCCGAAATAGCTGCGCTGCCACGTGTGAAACGGACAGCTAGTGGGAAGCTGCTGTATAACACAGGGAGCTCAGCCTGGTGCTCCGTGATACCTAGAGGGCTGGGTGGGGGTGGAGTGGGAAGGAGCCTCAAGGGGAGGGGATATAGGGACACTTAACAGGTCAGGAAGCAACAGTTAGAACTGGACATGGAACAACAGACTGGTTCCCAATAGGAAAAGGAGGACGTCAAGGCTGTATATTGTCACCCTGCTTATTTAACTTACATGCAGAGTCCATCATGAGAAACGCTGGACTGGAAGAAACACAAGCTGGAATCAAGACTGCTGGGAGGAATATCAATCTCAGATATGCAGATGACACCACCCTTATGGTAGAAAGTAAAGAAGAACTAAAGAGCCTCTTGATGAAAGTGAAAGAGGAGAGCGAAAAAGTTGGCTTAAATCTCAACATTCAGAAAACTAAGATCATGGCATCTGGTCTCATCACTTCATGGCAAATAGATGGCAAAACAGTGGAAACAGTGACAGACTTTATTTTTTTGGACTTCCAAATCACTGCAGATGGTGACTGCAGCCATGAAATTAAAAGACACTTACTTCTTGGAAGGAAAGTTATGGCCAACCTACACAATATGTTCAAAAACAAAGACATTACTTTGCCAACAAAGGTCTGTCTAGTCAAGGCTATGGTTTTTCCAGTGGTCATGTATGGATGTGAGAGCTGGGCTATAAAGAAAGCTGAGTGCCGAAGAATTGATGCTTTTGAACTGTGGTGTTGGAGAAGACTCTTGAGAGTCCCTTGGACTGCAAGGAGATCCAACCAGTCCATCCTAAAGGAAATTAGTCCTTACTATTCATTAGAAGGACTGGTGCTGAAGCTGAAACTCCAATACTTTGGCCACCTGATGCAGAGAACTGACTTATTTGAAAAGACCCTGATGCTGGGATTGAAGGCGGGAGGAGAAGGGGATGACAGAGGATGAGATGACTGGATGGCATCACCGGCTCAATGGCTCATGAGTTTGAGTAAAGTCCAGGAGTTGGTGATGGACAGGGAGGCCTGGAGAGCGCAGCCCATGGGGTCTCAAAGAGTCGGACATGACTGAGCGACTGAGCTGAACTGAATGGCTGATTCATATTCTTCTACAGCCGCTGCTGCTGCTGCCTGCTGCTAAGTCGCTTCAGGCGTGTCCGACTCTGTGCAACCCCATAGACGGCAGTCCACCAGGCTCCGCCATCCCTGGGATTCTTCAGGCAAGAACGCTGGAGTGGGGTGCCATTTCCTTCTCCCTTCTACAGCAGAAACCTACACAAAAGCAATTATCGTCTAATTAAAAAAACTAAGTGTCGATCAAGGTGCTCTTTCTTGGAAGTAACCGTTACTTCTACCTTGATTAGGAGAGACAAGAAACTTTCTTGAAATCTTAGACAAGGAGCTCCAAGGAACACTTCCTATCAATGACTTTTGGTTACAATGGTCATTGATTCCTCTATGCTTTCATGCATGCACGCTACAGACTTTCAGGGAAAAAGGTCCTGAGGATTTAATGATAAGATATAACTCCTGCCTTTAAGGAGGTTGTAGTCAAATGGCAACCCACTCCAGGATTCTTGCCTGGAAAACCCCACAGACAGAGGAGCCTGGGGTTGCAAAGAGTCGGACACGACTGAGCGACTTCACTTCTTCAGTCTGGTGTCAGAGGGAGACAGATGAAGGTCACAGCAATATCTGTACATGCTACCCAGCCACTTGTTTGCATTTATGGATTTCCTAAAAGGTAGAACGAGATGGGGATGTATATTCACGCACATGTGTGTTTGTGGGAAGAAATAATGTCTCTACAGTTGTTCAAACCCAAGTACTGGTCACCCTGGGGCATGGAAAACATTAGATATGAGAAAAGGACATTGACCCAGCTGTCCTAACGCCTGCTGTGAGCCTGTAAGAAAGTGAACCTCAAGGAAACATCACTGGGTGGGGTTATTTATTGGAAAGATAAGCAACTTATTATCTCCCTGTGTTGATAACAAAGGCGGAACCGGTCTTAGGGATGGTACATCAACTGTATTCATAAAATGTGACTTTTAGCAAGCCTGGGTTCTTTTCACCAGCAGACTGCCTCTCTCTTCTATAAGGCCACCTACTCAGTCCTACAAAAGAGTCAAAGAATCATTGAATTTTAGCCTAGGAAGAGAGGCTGGCATGAAAGAGTGGTTGAAAGTGAATGTGCTATTGAACTAGACTATGTCTGCAGCCAAGCAGAGGGCTTAAAACTCAGAGAAAAAATGCCATTCTCTACTCTCTTCTAGACCGTGGAATCTGTTTGGCTGGATAATGCTTCCTCTGAGCTTTCAGTCTCAGCCCTCAGCTCCCCTCGCACTTTTGAATGAATACAATTCCTGGAGTCTAGCAAATATAGCACACTTCTCCTTCTCAGGAGTATTTGCTGCCACTTTTTTTTTTTTTTTTTTTGGCTTTATAATACCAGGGCTTTCTAACCTCTCTGGAAGAAGCCACCATGGACCAGGGCAAGGAGATGGCCAAGCTGTCGGACTGGCCATCTGAAAAGGGAGGTCTGCGCAGATTCACTGGGGATGTTGCCGTGCCAGGCTGAGCCCTGCTTACCTCTGAAATGTTGATCCGACCCTCCTGGAAGGAGCAGGTGGTGGGGTCATGAGTACAGAGGTTTCGGTATTTGCACCAGTGGCAGCGGAAGGCGCTGTTGACACAGGACAGGCACCTGCAAAAACACAGACAGTAAGAGGCAAAGAGCGGAGAGCACACTGGGAAGGGAAGGGGGCCAGGGAGCCCTGTGCCGTGATGCAAGTCTGTTACCCAAGTCTCACTCTCAGGGGGGTGGGCTGCGGGGGCATCCCCAGCCCTGAAAATTGTGGCTTTTCCCTCTAAGATGCTCAGGGGACCAGGGGACCAGAAAATTGAGGGAGAAATGTGTCCAGAGTGGGAATGTCTCCGAAAGCAGTGGAGTGCTAGAGCTGGTCTGTTTCCGCTCATGACAGCCAACTATTCATATTTTCAGGAATGTTGCAAGCGGGTCATCGACACGATAGCAGCTTGAAATGAGCCACAGAGGGAGCATTTATGCCATAGAAATTGGAAAATGCCACCTAATAAGTTTTTCCCCCCGATTTCTGATAGCTAAAAACATTTGCCAGCCTAGCACCACTTATAAGAGGGAACGGCCCAAGGAGAGCAGGGACAGGAACTGGGCCGACCCAGTTCCCATTTTGCCTCTGGCCCTGCCATTAGGGCTGCCCCAAGTAAGTCACTTCACCTGCTGAATCGGAATTTCTTCATCCGTCTGTACTAACACTCCACGGGGTTGTTTTGTGTCAAACGAGATAACGTATAGGACGAGGTTTTAAAAAATACAATGCTAAATGTATTATTTTTAGGGGCTTAACTTACCTGTTACTTCAAGCTCTTAAAGCATATTTGAGTGTTCACAGGTGGTTCATATCTGTTACTTCAAGCTCTTAAAGCATATTTGAGTGTTCACAGGTGGTTCATATCACCTGTGTTTTGGAGTTTGAGTGGAGTGAATGGTATCAACTGATAACTCTGTCCCCTCTCCAAGTAGCCAGACATGGGAACGACAGGCTGCGTGTGGCTCCTGCCTTTCTCGCCAGGTAGAGCGCCTCTTCCGCTCCAGTTTCCCCTGCATTCTGTGTGTATCATCTAGGCTCCCTGTGTGCGGTCAGACCACCGTCAGGGACATAGGTTTGGCCCGTTACCGGCTCCTTGCCAGATCCCCTCGTCCAGCCTTGTTGCCATTGGACCAACCTGGCAGGCACATGGCCAGATGTGCACACTGGCGCCACCTGCTGGGGCTCTAACGGGATTCGGGCGGACGGGGCTTGATCGAGGGCCCATTGGCTTATAAGCCACGGCGGACCAGGTGCGTTATCCCGTCGACACTTCTGCCCCATGCCGGATATTTTCATCCCCTTCTAGATATGCCCATAGTTATTTCGTTCCTGAACTTAGGCCAGATGGATTGGGTCTTCCTCACATCTTACGATTCAGCAAGTAAATCACAAAAATGGATCAATGATAATGAGATCAGGATTCTTCGAGAACAGGCTTGTCCACTTGCTAATTTGGTGACCTCCAATGGAGTACCTATCCCCTCTGGGCCTTAGTTTACCATAGTAAAAGGAGAGGCTTGAACGCGATCCTGTGATTTGTAACTGGATGGATAAGGTAAGACAGTGCATGGCAATAAAAGGTCAAAGATACTTGCTTTCTTTCTGCTAAAACTTGCTGCCCGTAACAGCACCTCCACTGCCACGGTAATCCACGGTTGAGAGTGGTGACATCACACTGGGGTGTCGTGGAGATGAGGACGTTCTCACAAGCAATGTGTTCCATCACCACTGTGCTGGAGTGTGAGAGGGAGGTTGGGGAGTTCCCACTCCAAGATGCTTGCGGTTCCCAAAATAGGGTTAGCTGGGATTGGACGCAAGGCTTAGGGGGCGATTTTATCCGGTTCAGCTTCTGCCACATACCACCTTGTCTTGGCTCCTCCCAGGCTGCTTTTGATCACTTGTTCTGTCTTTCTGTCACATCTATTGATTTGTCCCAAATGGGTCCAAGTGACGTCTCCTTCCTTAGCTACTCTGGAGACCTGAGAACTCCAGCAGATGATTCTCATCATGAAAATCCAGATCAGAAACGGGGAGATGAATGAAGCTCATTTGTCTATTTTTATGGCTTAAAGGTTCCTTTAGGGCTTAGCTGCTAACAGACTCTTTCCCCCACGGATTGCTGGGCCTATCATGGCCACAGCCTGGACCCTCAGACTTGACGCCACTGGAGTCCTCAGGCAGATGCTGTCCTGGGCAACAGGAAGGATGGGTCCACAGAACGTTCCCAGGTGCTTCTCCCTCTGGCCTGGGGCTCTTGGTTGACCTCTGCTCTTGCCTATGACCAAGGTCACATGGCCCTTAAGTGGCCTTATTATAGAGACCCCGGTTTCTCTTTTTCTAAATCAAACAGCACACGAGTTTCCAGATGACGTGGAAAGAGTCTCAGTTTCACTTCAAGAGAAGACCGGCAGAAACTAAGTATGGGTCTCTCTCCTCCACTCCTGGCCCCGATTTTTACTTATGAAGTGCGCCCAGCTTTCTGCACAGCTGTAAGAACTCACAGCCGTGGCACTCAGCTGCTGGACGTGACAGGTGAAGTCAGACAGGCAGCACCTAAGACCCCTGGGGACCGATGGTTGGGTCTGGTTTCGCTTCCTCCCTGAAAAGTTGAAGGCTTAGTACGGAGCTCGGTAGAGCTGAATGCCTCCTCGCCGTGTCCCAGGCCGGGTCCTTTATTTGGGCGCTGGGTGAGGCCATTTCCCCAGCCTTGCCCCTTCCTCTGAGGCTGTCATCTCTGCGGCCCTCTTCACGTGCCCATGGGTGATGCGGGTACATTCCGCTGGCTGTCGATCTCCACATTCAAAGCCATCACCCACTGGCATAAAAGGGAGGATTTTCCTTCGGGCTCCTGGGCTGTGACTTCTGTTTCTACTTCAAACCCTTTTTAACTCTTGGCTTGAGAGTTGAGGGTAGGGTGTGTTGCAAGGGAGACTGAATGAAATCAGAGGCTGTGGACAGCGAATGCCATTCAGTTTGGTATAACTGAATTAACTGAATATAACTGGAATATTTATGGGGCACTTTTCGCTGTTCTAGACAAAGTGCCACGTCTGATCGGGAGATTGGGTGGTGAACGTTAAGACCGTTCTTGTCCTAAGGGAACTTAGGAACCCCACCCCCCCACCCCACATATCCATCCAGACTTGGGGCAAGTTGGCTTCGGGCCCGGCTCTGCCAGGACCCACTTGCTCGCCAGCCTCCTCTGACGTCATCTCTAAGGGAGGACGCTGGCCTAGGTGCTCTTCCCGCTGACCCTGAATGATGGTGAGCGNCTCATCTCACCCCCCCCCACCCCACATATCCATCCAGACTTGGGGCAAGTTGGCTTCGGGCCCGGCTCTGCCAGGACCCACTTGCTCGCCAGCCTCCTCTGACGTCATCTCTAAGGGAGGACGCTGGCCTAGGTGCTCTTCCCGCTGACCCTGAATGATGGTGAGCGCCGCTAGGGGCCTGCTTACAGTTGGTGGGCACTGCAGTTGTAGAACCTGAACTCAGTGCTGACGAATATCTTCCCTGTCTCCTTGGATCTCAGCTGCAGCTCCAGCCCAAACCAGTCTGAAAAAAAAAAAGGGGTGGGGAAAGGAGGAAGTTACAAGCTGGGAGCCCAGTGGAGAGGCTGGAGGGTAAATCATTCAGCCACTCCGGGGCTCCCATGGGGCACTGATGGCAGATGGAGCCTTCCTGAGTCCTCTTCCAAGAGTCCCTTTCATCCTTCTGATGACCAGCCCATCACTGAGACCCAGACACCCCAGGCCCCCCTCTTAGGGAGCAGGTGACGGATCAGATCCTGTAGCGTCCCCTGCCTAGGCTGAATATGTTCAGTTACTGAAAGGCTGTCAGAAACATCAGTTCAGTTCAGTTCAGTCACCAATATGAAAATAAAATTTAAAAAAATATATATATATATATCAGGTCAAAACCCCTAAAAGCCCCCAGTTCTATGGAGGGAGCCTACTAAAAACCACTGGCTGAAGCTACCAACATTCTTTGAAGGGAAGGGAAGTCTGGAAAAACTCTTATGCACACTGTGCAAGCTTAACCCAAATGGGAGGCAGGGACCTCCCTCTCCCTGAAATTTCCTTGGGGCATGACAGCTTGCTTTCAAACTTAAATGGATTTATGAGTCAAATTAGAGTCTGGCGTAAGAAGACCTAGTCTGGCAGCTGTCAGTCGGTCTGTGCTGGCACTTGCCACCCTGTCTCCTGGGTCCCCTCCTCTGGGCCAGCCTGATCAAGCAGCCCTGAGCATTCGACGCTCACTGCAGAGGCTTCTTACCCTGATCCAGAGGGATGACAGGCACATCCTTGGGTCCCGGTGAGATGCAGATGACCTGGCTCCCAGATACTTGTCCCTCTACCTCCGTCAGGTTCCCAAAGGCACAGGAGATGCCCACAGACAGATCAGGGGCATCGCTCACCACCAGGCTGAGCTATGGGCAAAAGCAGAGAGACGGCGCTGTGGGAAGACCTGGGCTCCAGGCCTGGCCCTACCGCTATCCACTTGCTCACTCCTCTCCCCGGACCTCATCTAGGAAGAGGATGTCGGTCCAGGAGACCTTCTAGCTTTGACCCGGAGCCATTACCGTAGCACTGCAAGGGGTGTTGCAGGGTCAGTGGTCTTTATTACTGATACTACTTTTCAGTCTTGTCCAGGATCACAAAGCACTGGCGGGAGAGGAAGGGATGCTAGGGATGGGGGAAGGTCCCAAAACCCATCTCAGCCCGAGCTCGTTTTGACATGAAACCATGCAAACTTGAAAAAAGCCAGTTATGAGTTGAACTCGTCACAAACAAGCCTTAGGCTCATAGGAGAACATGCGTCACCAGCCTGGAGGTTTATAAGGAGTTTACCATTTGGCTGGCTTCCCACCCTGGCTGTCATGCAGGGGCTGGCTACCAAGGTGGTGGGCTTCTATTCCCGGTCGGCCTCTGGCTCTTTGCCCCGAGTGCTCCCCGAGAGCAGGGCAGTTGCCTCACAAGGCGCTTAGGGGATCAGAGAAAGGCAGGGAGTGGACACCAATGCCCTGGATGCTGTCTGCGGTTCCCCAGGCTTCCAGGGGAGGCAGGCCAGTGGTCTGCAGGCTTTTTAAGTTTGAATATCCTCCTCTGAATGGTAAAAATATCACAGACTGTCAGAAGAATGATCGAGAAACCATTTAATAGCAAAACCCTGCTCTGAATTCCGTGCCCTCGGAAGTGGGTTTGTACTAAATGACAACAATATAATATCTAAGTAGTACTGGAAACCAGAGGAGAGAAACGTGACTCCCAGTGGGGAGTGCCCATGGGGGTTCGCAGTGACAACACCCCGAGTCCTCTGAGAAGCGAGCCCTGAGGGAGGGAGGTCTCGCTTCGTCTTCCCATGATGCCTGGAGGGCTTTCTCAGCCCCAGTGGCCGTCACTAGCCTTTCCAAACATTTGTCTGCCGCTGAGCCTCTGCCCCAGTTTCGTTTCCATGCGGCCGAGAGACTTAGGTACAAACCCTGCTGTTCGTTCCCTCAGCTCTGTGGGAGCCAAAACCTCCCCGTGGGGATGAATGAACGCAAGTCTTGGGAGGTTCATTAACTAATTAGCATTCATGAATGCCCATAAAACCTCCATAAGGAAATATCCGCGCAGGCCCGAGGACGTGGAGTATTTGGGCTTGCACCTCGACAGGTGGTGAAGGACCGCTGTACCTCTTTAATAGTCTCTTTCGGCACACCCTGTGAATTAAGCCTCAGTCTCTCTGTGTCTGTCTGTCCATCTGTCTATCTGCCGCTCTCTCACATACATACAAAGGCAACCCCAAGTCCCTGTGAGCGACTGTACCAGGTGGTCCCCTGAAATCTCTATCATACACCACAGAATGGGATGGGATTGCATGATGCTGCAGAGGCTTGTTGCTAAATGCAAAATGTAGATTTACAAACCAGATCAATGGGTGATGGATCTGCAAGGAGCGGGGCGAATGACTGGGTCCTGGGTAACGACGGGCGTTACCATAGTTTTCCTCTAAAATGTCCTCGGAGCACGTGAAGTCTGATCCGCTTACACTGCGCTGGAGTTAAAGGAACACGCCCACGACTGTGCCTGCGCTGTGCCCAGCCCCAGGCCCCGCACGGGCTCACTCACCAGCCGGCTGTGCTCAGACACGGAGATGCTGCTGGGCTGCACCTCGAGCCTCACGCACTGGCTGATGCTGGCGGCAAATCGGTTAGGCTCCCAGGCCCGCTGGCACCGGTCCCGGCGGGAACACCTGCCAAGACGCACAGGGGTGAGTGAGGGGCTCTGCGGCTCTGAGGCCCGGGTCTGTCTTCTCAGCACGAGCTTCACTTCTCCCAGAGGGCTCGGTGACTCCCAGGTGGTCTCTGCTGCGGTCAAAGACAGGCTAGGGGAGCGTCCCCGGTGGCTCACGGGGAAAGAATCTGTTAGGGGAAGCCCCCTGGCCAGGCACCACGGTCACCACTGGCACGAGCCGTCTTATGACAGGAGGTCCTGCCGAGGAACACGGAACTAAGAAGCCGCCACCCACCGGAAGAGTTCGGGAAAGGTCAAAAGGAGACACCACATGTCTGACCCCTTCCCAGAATCCTCCTCGCTGGCATCCATCTTGGCTGAACAAGGCGTGCACCACCAGGAAGGACGCTGAGTCAGAACGACGGGCTAAAGACAGCGGGGAAGCTAATCCCATCACCGTCAACCCGAGACTGCGAGCCACGAGGCGGAGCAGCACCCTCCTGCTCTCTGCCCAGCGGCCTTTCCAGTAAAGTCTCTTGCTTTGTCAACACGTGTATCTCCTCGGACAATTCATTTCTGAGTGTTAGACAAAAGCCCAGTTTCGGGCCCTGGAAGGGGGCCCCCTCCCTGCAACAAATCTGCTTGCCGATACAGGAGATACAGGTTCAACCCGATTCGGGAAGATCCCACATGCTGTGGAGCAGCTAAGCCTGGGCACCACCACTCCCGAGCCTGTGTTCGAGAACCCCGGAGCTGCAACTGCTGAAGCCCACGCACCCCAGGGCCCGTGCTCTGCAACGAGACACCCGAGCGCTGCAACTAGAGAAAAGCCCGCTCGGCAACGGAGACCCGGCATGGCCAAAAGTAATAAAAAACAATTAGAAGATTAAGAGGACAGACTAAGAGAAGTGGGATCAACGCCCCTCCTCCCCAAACGAGGGCTGCAGTTTGGACACAAAGAATAGCTCTTATAGACGGCATCTGTACGGGAAGCTCTGTGAGTGAGGGAGGGAAGGTTGGGGAACAGAAGACGTATCAGGCAAAAGGCAAAGAATGTGAACCCTGGAGCGAGGGCGCTTGGGTTCTAACCCAGACCTCCAGCCTGCTAGCTGTGGCCCCATCGGGCAAGTTCCTGGAAGTCCCCACGTGTCAGCTCCCCCAGCTGTAAAATGCGGGGCCCGATGATAATACTGTATCTCACAGGCCTGGTGTAAGTATGAAAAGAGCTAGTGTTTAGAAAATGGCCTGTTCTTGGCCCTACTAAGAAAAATATTAATGATGATGGCTGTAGATATTATTATTATTCCCCCCCAGGGGCACGTAAAACCCTGGACAGGGTCTTAGCTGTGTGGGATGGCGTGCGTGTGACCTTGTGGCTGGATTCCCGGCTCTTTGAAGGCAGGGGCCACGTTTTATTCATTGAGATATTCCACCTGTCACATGGTTTATTTTCAATAAATGTTTATGAAACAGACGGGGAGGCGCGGGCAGGGCTGCCTCTGTCAGGAAGCGCGCGTGGTGGCTTCGTCCCCCACCTTCGTTTCTGGTCCTTGGCGCCGCGGGCCACAGCAGCAGGTGGGCACTGTGACCGCTGCACACAGGCTCCAGGGCTGGCACGTCTCCAACCAAAGTGCGCCTCTGGGGACGCGACAAGAGTCCACCACCCAGCGGAGATTCCCACTGAACTCCCCACAGAGTCCCTCCCCCCGACCCTTCCTTGCCAGGCACATAATGGATCTAAATATGAATGCTGTCAAAGGAAAGAATTATGGAGGTTTAAGTGAATCCTTAAGATAGCTCTAAAGTGAGCTCTTGACTGGAGCCTTTATCTCATTGACTCACTGAAATGGCTCTTTTTTTATCATACTATTTATGGCAACAGCCCCAACAGAGATAAATAGCCTCTGAGACAATAACACACTCCAAGAGCAAGGCCTACGGAAGAGACAGGAGGGTTTCAGATCCTCTCCACCCCCCCACCCTTGGATCCAGAGGCTCTTGAGCTATCTCCCTCAGCCCTCTGCCTCTGCTCAAATCCAGTGCATGGTCCTGGCCGCTGGAGGTGGTCCCTCCACTTGGCCCTGTCACCTAGGCAAGGGGACGGTGGGTGGGTGGGCAGTGCCCGAGGGGTTCAAGATGAGACGGGCCAGGAGAAGGGAAAAGTCTGTGTGAAACTGGGGAAAGGCTTGATGCCCACATGGTTCAAGAGGCAAGCTGAGCTGTTGGAAAGAGCGGTGCATCCCTGGGAGGTGCTGAGAGGGGAGGGGCTCAGAGCGCAGAGGAAACCTGAGCCCCTTCCTGAGGTCATTCTAAGTCAGCCCAGCTGACCTGGCCCAGGAGGAGGATGGGTTGTCTGGGAAACTCAGACATCGTGGTCAGATTGGCAGGGAGGAGCAGGGTGGTGGTATGGCTGGACCTGTCCACCGTCCAGTGAGGGGGCTAGGTGACCCAGGCCACTGCAAGGAGCTGGGGGTGGCTGTCGGGTTCCGTGGAGAGAGAAGTCCTCGGGAGGAAAGAGAGCCCGCAGGCTGTAGGGCCAGTCTCACTGATGGGAACCCCAATTGTAGCCACCTCTCAATGCTGGAGACCCAGGTTCAATTCCTGGGTCGAGAAGATCCCCTGGAGAGGGAAATGGCAACCCACTCCAGTACTCTTGCCTGGAAAATCCCATGGACCAAGGAGCCTGGTGGGCTACGGTCCACGGGGTCGCAAAGAGTTGGACACGACTGAGTGACTTCACTTTTCCCTTTCCAGCATTCCAGGGGCCCAGCAGGGGCGGCATCAGTATCTCTGCCATTTGTCTGACCCACGTGGTGCCACTCTGGACGGGTTCTGGTTGAGGGCATTTCTGGCAAAAACTTTTCTGAGTAGCCCCCTTACCTCCGAATCTAAGCAGGGAACCCAGGATGTGTGGGCACCAATCCAGTCCGGATTTTGCAACTGTGAGGCGCCTGCTTCGCTCCCTCCCTGCATAGCCCTTCCAACACCTGCTGCGGAGGCTGGAAGCCAAGAGCAATTGTGCAGGACCCTGAACTCTGGCCCTCCGCCTCCGCCCCCACCCTAAACTTCTCGTGGGGGTGCTCTGCTGGCTGGCACGGAGCCCTGGAGTTTCCGAGGCCGCTGGGGAGCAGAATTCCTAGCCAGCCGCCTCCCCCTCTGCCTTTGGAGTTTCTTCCCTCTGCTCTCCCTCTGGGGCTCTTGGAGTTAGGAAGTTTAAGCGCGATTTTGCATTTCTATTGGGCTGGTATTCAGTGGCAGGGGGTGTATCTGAATAGGGATGGGAGGCCAGTTGGAGTGAGATGCAGGCTTCTTGGAATCAGGGACTGACGAGGCCAGAAGGGTCCTCCCAAGGGTTCCAAGTCCATGATCATCATTTTGACTTGTGTAGCTTATCCTGAGCTACCTTACTGCCAAAGCATTTATTTAGCATTTAATCCTCACGGTTCACCTGCGAGGTAGGCATTATCCCTTTTTAGCGATGGGGAAAAGGAGGCCCAGGGTTGTCAGTGGACCATGCCAGGTCACATGGCCGCTCACTGGAGTCCAAACTCCAGGAGGGAGGTGCCTTGTTCAGGCTACAATCTAGAGACGCTTCAACTTCCCTTGCAAGTTCTTCCGACACCACTAGCCTTCCCTGCAGCAAAGGTACAGACTGCAGAGGAGCTGGCCAGAGATGGAGGGAGCACGGGTCGGGTTTTGGAGGTGAGACCACAGAGGCACTGCCCTTGGAAAGAAGGCACTCACGGCCTCTCTTCTTTGCTTTCAGCACTCTGACCACAATTAGAATTACTGCTCAGCAGAGGGAAATTCCTCTCCCTGCAAACTGAGGTCACATCCCTCATCAACACTCCCAGGAAAGTACCTAGTCTTCTGCATTCCAGGTTTTTTTTGTTTTTTTTTTTCCAGACTGTGCCAAACTTACATGTTGTGCAGGGCACACCAGCCACAGTGAGGGTCCCCCGAGCTCAGGCACTCCCCGCAAGTCGTGTACTGTTCACAGGATTCCACGGGGACCCTGGTGATCTGGCCGAGAGGGAAAAGACAGCAGGTTAGATCAGGGAGTGATGCCTCCGGACAGTGTGTTCAGACTCGGTTACACCTAACCACTGTAGCTCAAATGGGAAAGGATCTGCCTGCGATGCAAGAGACCAGAGTTCCATCCCTGGGTCGGGAAGATCCTCTGGAGCAGGGATAGGCTACCCACTCCAGTATTCTTGCCTGGAGACTTCCATGGAGAGAGGAGCTTGGTGGGCTACAGTTCATGGGGTCACAAAGAGTCGGACACGACTGAGCGACTAACACACATGCGCGTGTGCACACTTGCTGCCACCACCCCTAGACAGGAGACAACAGGGCTGAATCGGTCCTTCAGGGTTCTCATCTGTTTCCCCTGCACGAGGCAGGTACAGCTAACAGCCCCCAGGCTTCTGGCTTTCCCCAGGGGTGGAAGCAAGCCCTCCAGCCTCTCTCTGTCTGCACTAAAGTCCTCAGGAGGGCTGGGCCTGCTCCAGGAAGATGCTGGAAATGGTTAACTCTTCTGAAAGGCCATTGAGTGCCACCAACTAGCGTCTGAAGAGCTTTCAGCTGGGCTCGGGCTGAGATATCCTGCCCGCAAAGAAAACACTGATAAATAAAAAGAGAGAGAAGGAGAAACTTTCCCTATCGAATAGTATTCACCGAGTGGCACCGTCTTTTTACCGCCAACCAGACGCACCACCTGGATCCAATTAGCCCAATCTCTGATGTCTGTATTCAGTTTTCCCTAGTAAATCTCCCGTTCTTTGAAAAGTCTGGCTAAATGGGAACAGAGATGAGCTGCCTGTCTGATGCCGTCTTGCTGGGGAAAGGGGAGTGTGTAGCTCAAGCCCGTGACCCGTCCCCCAACCTTAGAGCAGGCAGCCTTCCCTTCCTGGCTTCCGGGTGGGGCCATGCTGGGGCAGAAACCAGGCCTGTGTGCTCATTACTCACCCTTACCTGCCCAGCGGGTGTTAACATTAAGGGCAGGCAAAGGGTCAGAAGATTGAAGTCTTGCATTCGGTATGTCCTAGGTATCTGTCGATGGCTGAGCCCACAAGCAGCTGGGCTCCAAAAACATTTGCTAGGCTGGGAATGGGATCTCATTTGTCAGGGCAGAGAGGTTCCCCACCTACTGGACGTGTGAAGTCAAGCAGAAACACAACCTGTGGTCCAGCAGCCCGGTGTTCCGCCTCTGGCAGGGGGATGAAGGGTCTGATGGAGACGCCTTCACAGCATCCTCCCGAGAGGCTCGGGATGGAGTCTAACACGGCTCACCCAGCAACCGTTTATCAGATGTCACTGCGTCAAGGCTCCAGTGCTGTGTGCTAGAGAAACTGCAGCGAACCGGACACAGACTTGTCCCCCTGCAGAGCACGCAGCCCGCGGGACTTGGTAATTACGAACCGAGCCCTACTCTACATTGTGGCGAACATCCATCGCAGGCGATGGGTATATGCTCCGGGGGCCTTGGCAGCTTAAAGGAGGGGCCACCCAGCACAATCCATCTGGAAAACGGACCAGCAGCTGAGAATGGGTGAGTCAGGGTAAGAGTGGGCCTGCTGCGGATGCCTGGAAGGGCCTTTCTAGCTGAGAGACTACCATGGGCAAAAGTAATCACGGCTGTCGGTGCGTGTGAACTCAGTCCTGTCCGACTCTTTCACGACCCTGTGGACTAGCCTGTCAGGCTCCACTGTCCATGGAATTTTCCAGGCAAGAATACTGGAGTGGGTTGCCATTTCCTTCTTCACGGGATCTTCCGACCCAGGGATCAAACCTGCATCTCTTGTGTCTCCTGCATCGGCAGGCGGATTCCTTACCACTGCCTCACCTGGGAATCATGGCTCAGCTGAGCTTAACTCCAGTGTGGCGTGCACACTGAATGTGACGAGCTGAGAGATGAGGCTGGTGTATGTAACCAGGGGTCAGATTGCGAAAGGTTTTGGGTACCAACCCCAGAAACCTTCCTTCTATTGGGTGCCCCCTCACCGACTCATTCGCCCCACATCTTAATACTTAACATTCTGAATTACCAAGCTTTTCCCTCTGAGTGACATGATCAGCTTTAAGCATTCCTGAGTTGCCTTTAATAATAAAATAAATGAGACGCAGAAAGCGTAAGTGTAAAATCTGGAAATTCAGTTTAAAAACATGGATATTCTAAGTGGAGGTTGGAGGACAGCTGGTTTGAAATAGCTCATGCATGACAGGTGCGTGGGTTTGAGTGGACTCTCAACTTGGAGGTCCAATCGGACCTGACAGGGTGATGGCACGGCTCTAGGGGCTAACTGGGTCATAGGCCGCATTAATGGATGTGGTGTCGGGATGGAGGTGCCCCTCCCTGGGGAGTTCCAGTTCAGGGCTGGGCACCCTGCCCCTGCAGATATGCAGCCCCACCAGACAGACTTCCCAGAAGGGTGGTCACGATGGGGCGGGACCCAGCGCTGGCATCCGAGGTGCAGCTTGAGAGACCCGGATGTTTCTTTAGCTCAGAGAAGGTGAATCTCAAGGGGGACACGGAATTGGTTTGCCATGGTTTGAAGGGCAGCGCTGTGACGGAGATGAGACCCAGGGGTAAAGAGATCCAGGAAAGCTCGACAGAAGAACGTCAAGGCTGTCTAATAACGCAGCAGACCGGGGTTCCAGCAGGGACTCCCGTCCGTGGGAGGCATGAGCTGAGGCAAGGGGACGTGTGTCTGGGAGGCTTCCGAAGGTATACTTCTGACCCAGAGGAAGGCTGCCTGAGTCCTGCCAGCTCTGACTTTCAGGATGCTCCTAACTCCTCCCTGCGACTGCTGAATGATGCGGACGGTTCAAAGGTAATCTCCAGGCATACCACCAGCCGCTGACAGCACCCCGCCTTAAGGAGCCCCCGCTGACCCCTGACTCGTGGCCTGCGATCCCTGCTAGAAGCACCTTTCCAACATGTGACTGCCAGATGCTCTCCCCGCGGCCCTTCCCTGAGCCTGGGGGCCCTCAGCCCTTCAGGGTATCTGTGACCCCAGTCGTCCAGGGGGGCTTCCGCTAGCGCCCTCCCCCTCCCAACCCACCCTCGGAGGCCTGAGAGCCGCGGTCCAGTGCCCGGCTCCCTTTCCTGGGTTTCGGGCTCCGTGTGAGTGATGTCTGCATCTGGCTGGAAATTAAAACAACTGTCTGCATTGCATTCGGCCCGTCTGTCAAAACACAGCCCTGCTCTCAGCAGCTGGGGAACGGGGCCCTGAATGGGAGCAGTGTCTCCGGCAACAAAGCCCACTTTCACGCCAAGTGTTGCAGAGATAGTGAGAAGCCTGTTCTTCTCCAAACACGAAACCAACTGCACAACTATTTTCCTGTTTCCTGGGCCCTCCTGGTGGGAATTTTTTTTTTTTTTTAATACACAGAGTTGAAGAGCAAAGTGAAACAGGAAACTTTTATGGGAGTGGGGGTCCTAAAACTTGAATGTATTCTCTTCTCAGAGATCTAACAGCCATATACAAACCAGAGGAGAGAAACGTCACAGGGGGCTGGAGGGAGGCGCTCGAAGTCAGGTGTTTCCACAGCTGCTCTGTCTTTCCTATAATCATGGGCTTCCATATTCATTCATCNGAGTGGGGGTCCTAAAACTTGAATGTATTCTCTTCTCAGAGATCTAACAGCCATATACAAACCAGAGGAGAGAAACGTCACAGGGGGCTGGAGGGAGGCGCTCGAAGTCAGGTGTTTCCACAGCTGCTCTGTCTTTCCTATAATCATGGGCTTCCATATTCATTCATCAACTCATGGGCATTGATCACATCGTACAGAAAGGCCAGTGCTGGGCACTTCAGGGCAATAAAATCAACAGCAGCATTAAAACACAGCCATCACCCTCAAGTTGCAAGCAGCCGAGCAATAAAAGCAAGAAAAGTGATGTGTGTTCTTAGAGAGGTATTGAAAGAGGGCTGAGGGAATTCGGAGCAAAGAAAAAACTACTGCGTCTATGCCATCCGGCACACGGGCCCGTGTGGCTACCAGCATCTGGAAGGGGCTAGTTCGAATTGAGACACGCTTAAAAGACAACCGGATGTAGATGAGTGAGCAGGAAAAACCAGGATGGAAAATAGCACGTTAATAATTCTTATTGAAAATTTAGTAAGTTGGGGGTTAAATGAAACCTAACTATTGATTTCAGCTGCCTCTTCTTACTTTTTAAAATATGGCTGCTAGAAAACTTAGAATGACACATGCCGCTGGGTGCCTGGAGTTTTGTTCTCGTGGGGGGAGGGTGGCTCTAGATGGGCATCCCAAGGAGGCTTTGTGAGGGATGTGGCATGGGTCTGGGTCTTCAAGGGTGAATCATATATACGCAGATGAAGAGCGTCCCGGGTGGAAGGAACCGCATGAGCAAACAGGAAAGCAGAGCTTGAGGGTAAAGAGTGATGAGCGTGTAGAAATAGTAGTCCACACAGCTGGAACACAAAACGTAAGCGCTCCAGTCCATCACTTCTTGGCCAAAAGAGTGTCCTCTGTGAAGAGGCATCCTGGATCCTCAAACCAACACCCTTGGCATGACCTGTGAGCTTAAGAGACATCAAAATCCAGAGTCCAACTGAATCAGAAATTCTGGCATGAGGCAGGGCCTGAGAAATGGTTCCAACAAGCTCTCCAGCTAATTTTTTTATGAGAACCACTGGTAAACGTGACCTCACGTCCTGGGAAATCTTTTTAAATGTCAGGCTCTGCCCGGGGCCACGAAGAAACAGAATCAAACTCTGCCTCGGGGCTGCACAAGGAACTAGACTGCTTCTCGGTGGGGAGAGCTGGAGGCTGGTCTGGGGACCGCTCCACGGCCCAGGGAGGAATTGATTCCAGTATCTCTGAGCCTATGGAGGACCTGAAGGAACCGAATTCAAACTTCTGGACTCAGGGGCCACTTAGGCCCCTGGGCTCAGGCACCAGGCAGGCGAAAGGTGGGCACTTGCTCCGGGGCCTGGGGGAGGATGGGCTGGGGGTGTGCGCTGTCTCGGGGAAGCTCTAGAAGAAAAGGGAGCTCGTCCTGGAGAGCGTCCACCGCGTCAGGTGGGGCTTTGTCGGGCTGACTCAGGGTCGAATGGGACACTCGATGATGACACTTTAATGAGTGTTTGTTTATTATGATTGCACTTTCATTATGCGGGAGGCTCCCCCGCCCCCCACCCTGAGTGTGGGGATCCGGGTGGCTGGGTGGGCACACGGGTGCGGCGGTGAGGACAACCCTCCCCTGCCGCCTCCACCGCCTTCTCCCCTGGACCACGGGGTCACGCCACCCTGCTCACTCGGCATTCATCTCCACTTGATCTTAGGCCTCGTAATTACGCCTCTAATGAATGTAACTGCCCGATTAAGTCATTTACTTAAGAAACAGTCTTCATTAAAGGTGACTCATACTGTGTTCTTGGCTGCTTCAGCTCCGGGGCCCCAGTCTCCAGGGCCTCCCTCTTGGCCTGAGTCCCAGGGGCTCATGTGACATGGGTGGGGCTCAGCAGGGTGCAGAGTTTCGAGTGGTCCCTGCTCCCCACCCACCCCCGCCCCCATTGGCCCACGGGGTGAGGGGTCTAGCTCACAAGGGGTGTGACAGCAGATGATCATCAGCTTTGGGGACAAGTCACCAAGGGAAGGGCTAGAAGCTGCCTCCTTCCTCAAGGTCTCAAAGGACATAGCACACCTGCAGGGCTAGGACAATCGGGGAAGGCCCCGGAGACCTCTGTGACCCTGGTGGTTACCATCAGCCTGGACAGGTGCCAAGCCGTCCCTCTTCAGAGAAGAGCTCCCCAACAGTGGAGCGAGGGACAGCAGAATCAAGGGGAAAGAGAATCAAGCCCGCATCTCTGACACCCTGTGTGGACACCTAGAAGGAGCTACCGGGTTCTGAGAATCCGGGGGTGTCTACGGGAGAGACACCTGAGTAGGAAGGAGACCAACGTAGAGAATTCTGACAGTGGGCTGGGCCTGGGCCCTCCATGACCCTTCAATATTTACAAAACATTTATATGGTGGGCTTCGTTGGTGGCTCAGAAGGTAAAGAATCTGCCTGCAATGTGGGAAACCTGAGTTCGATCCTTGGGTTGGGAAGATCCCCTGGAGGAGGGCATGGCAACCCACTCCAGTAACCTTGCCTGGAGAATCCCCATGGACAGAGGAGATTCATGAGCTAGAGTCCACAGGACCGCAAAGAGTCAGACTCGGCTTAGCGTGCAAGCTCTCCACGGGGCATCAGGCCGCATTCTCTGCTCTCTGGAGCCCATGGTTTGGTTGAGGACAAAACCAAGGAAACTGGATCACCTAAACACGTAGAACAGACGCACGACAGAGGGACATGTGGGACATCGAGCAAGGGACAGCTGTGGCTCAGAGGACAAAGTGCAGAGGCTGTCCTCAGGGGCCTTCCACGTGGGCAGTCTGCTCCAGAAGGGGCAGGAGCCCTTGGCAATCGGGCAAGAGAGAGACGGAGAGGGAGGAATAAGGGAAAGCTGCTCCCCAGGCCGCAGAGGCCCTGGGGACTGAGTGTTTCACCCCATGCTTCCCTGGAACCTGCGCCCCGCCCCCCCCCTCCCTGGCCAGATGTCCCCACCTGTCCCCACACACGTCCCCTGCCGCCTGCCGCAAGCAGAGAAACAGCGGTCTTCTCAGTGGCTGAGAGCCAGGTGTCGGGGCCGGGAGAGCATGCACACAGCCTGCGTGGAAGCATGCAGTTGGCCTGAGCCACAGCCTCAGGGTCCCCGGGGCCCCCTGGCAAAGCGCACAGCAGCTGAGGCACAGCTGGCTCCCAGAACTGCCCTCCTGTCTCTCGTCCCTTCTCTTGATGGTCCCTCCCCACCAGCCCACCCTCTCTTCCCTTGGAGGCTCTAGTGTCTCAGACCTCCTTTCTGCTCTTTCTCCCAAACCAGATATGTTTTTTNCGTACAGCAGCTAAGGCACAGCTGGCTCCCAGAACTGCCCTCCTGTCTCTCGTCCCTTCTCTTGATGGTCCCTCCCCACCAGCCCACCCTCTCTTCCCTTGGAGGCTCTAGTGTCTCAGACCTCCTTTCTGCTCTTTCTCCCAAACCAGATATGTTTTTTTCAAGAAGCAACCTGAGGCTCATCTACGGTCACAGACTGAGGGCAGGCTGAAGGGAGGCCCTGCCAGGGCTGGTGTGCGGGTTGGGCTCCGCGGCGCCATCACAGCCAGGCCGGGAGAGGGTGTGAGCATGCTCTGCGCGCTTATCCCGTTTGCTGTGCTCAGCTCCTGCAGGCAGAGAGGCTGCGGATTGTTAGGTAGTGGGAGATCCCTCTGCTCCACCAGGAAACAGGGGCGCCCAAGGTGGCTCAGATGGTGAAGAATCTGCCTTCACCATGGTGGGAGACCCAGGTTCGTTCCCTGGGTCGGGAAGATCCCCTGGAGAAGGAAATGGCAACCCGCTCCAGTACGCTTCCCCGGAGAATTCCATGGACGGAGCCTGGCAGGTTACAGTCCATGGGGTTGCAAAGAATTGGATATGACTGAGTGACTGATACACACGAAGGGTTGGCTGAAACCCTGGGGCCCGTCTCAGGGAGTGGAGAAGGTAAGCTGGAGAGGAGGGGGTCCTCCGTGGCCGGAGTGGTGACATTCCATAAGGGATCTTTTGGAGAAAAAGGGGGACAGGAGGCTCAGGCGTCAGTCCGGAGGCTGAGGTCAGAGCAGGATTCAAGAGCTGGGAAGCAACCGGAGGGCAGCCTGGGCTTCCATCTTTTTGACTCCACTGCTCTTAGGCGCTGGCCGGCGCCTGGCAGCTGTTAGCGGCTGGCACGGATGGGCGGGGGGAGTCTCTCTCCATAGGCTTAGCCAAATCTGGTCAGCCCCGTGGGGAACAGGTACAGCCGGCCCAACAGCTTAGGGCTCTGCCTTCCCTGTACGCCCGATGGGGCCAGAGTTCAGTGTTCTCACAGGAAGAGAAACATGGGTAGACGGTCAAGGAGGCCTCATCCAGCCCCCAGCCCTGGCCAGAGTCTCTCAGGCACTCAAGCCAAAGTGAACCCTCCAGGGACAGGCCAGCCTCCCCAGGCTCCAAATAACCTCGTACAATAAATAGCCCTTTTGCTCCACAAGACTTCATGGAATATACCCTGTGCGCTCTCCCACGCTTTACAGGCAAAGATCTGATTGTTAACCGGACGCCTGAAGTGGCATTTTAACCGCGTTCTCCTCTGCCAGGTGTGGCTGGGGGCAGCCGTGAGACCCCCTCTTTGGATCTGAGGGGGACCAAGGCCTCCACTGAGGGCGCCCCGGGCCCACGCCACCTTCCTCTGAGCGGGCAGTTGGCTGAGCTTTGTCCAAGGAAGGGGATGAGGCGGCCGTTCACCTGCACCTGCTGCACTGCGTCCTCTGTCCCCTCGCCTGATGCTCACACCAGCCTCGCAGGGGAGGGAAGAGACCCACCTTGCTTAGAAACCTATTGCTGCTGCGTTGCGTCAGCCGTGTCCGACTCTGTGCGACCCCATGGACGGCAGCCCACCAGGCTCCCCCGTCCCTGGCATTCTCCAGGCAAGAAATCTGGAGTGGGTTTGCCTGAGTCTTGAGTTCAATCACCTGCCCTAGTTGCACGCCTTGCAGGTGGCGGAAACGGAACTGGAGTCCGGGTGTGCCCGTCTGCCAGATGGGGGTGGTGAGGGGGGCACGGCGGCAGCAGGCAGGGAAGGCCCCTCACCTGGGGCTGCCCCGAGGGCTGGCTGTCAGGATCACCTTTCTTCCTTCTGGACATGGGGGCTGGCCCCTGTACTGACGCTTCCCCTCCTGACCACTGCTGGCTGCACGCTCAGCTTTCTCTGTTTGCTGATAGAGGGTCAGTGGGTAGATCTGGAGCCAGACAATACAAGGGCTGATGTGAGAGGGTGAGGAGGGGGAAAGGCTGGTGGGGCTGAGGATGCCCTGCGGATGTCTTAAAAACCTGCCAGGACCAGAGCAGTGGAAATGACTCTGAACGGGTCCCACACTCTCTACCCTGAGCCATGAGCCCTCAGCCAGTCCCGTCTGGAGGCCGAGGTAGCAGGGGCTTCCTGTCCTGGCCTTGCTAGTCATTTGCAGTGAGACCTCGGCAAAGCGGCTTAACCTCTTCAAGCCTCCTCCCTTATTTTTAAAATGGAGCCCACCATACCCATCTCACTTCATCCTGCCTGCTCATCAGGGAGCAGAGCCCTTCTGAGCTCCTATTTTCAGCTCCAGCCTTTCCACTGAATCAACTTCCCAGTAATTAATGTGAAGAAGTCATTATTTATTGTTTGTTCCCAGGGTTAGGTCCAGTTCTTTAAAAATAAATACTGATGTGTGAGAGCCCCTTAAATCCTCATAAACACCAATCCAGCCCCCTGCCCATACTCTGAGCTGCGAAAGTCACATGACTATCAGCATTAAGAAGGAAGCATGAACCTCCCAGGCAGCCAGCTGGGATTTCTGGACCCTGTGATTGCCACCAAAGCAACATGCAACCTTCTGACCAGAAGCTGACCCTGGGGCTGTCTCCCAAGAACTCCTGACTATCTGGACACCCGAGGGCGGAGTGAAGTTCAAAGAGAAAAATCTATTTTTAATGACTAGCGGGAGAAGAGTGGAGTGGCTGAGTAGTTCGGAGTAATTAAAGCTATCTATCACTCTGAGAATGGGAGCCAAAGTTGGTTGAACTTTTCAAAGATATATTTTTTTCTTCCCCCTTCTCATTCATAAAACCCAGCAGAGGGTCATGTAGGAGTCAAAGGGAAAAGGATGATGGGGAAAGCAAATTCTGGCCCCAAACAGTGGAATTCACGCTATCGGTGGACTCTTGGGTAAGGATGGCCCCTCCAGAATCCTTTTGGTAGAAGCCGTATTTACTCTGTCCTGGTTAAGTGGGGCTTTGAAGGAGATAGTCCTCAGTTTCAAATCCAGCTGCTATGATGATCAATGAATAAAGGGTCCTCACTGACCTCCTGGCGCCTCACTTTCCTCCTCTGTAACAATGCTGACAATAATGATATTAACTTTACAAGGTTGTTTGGAGGTTTGAGTGACATTTGTACACGGAGAGCCTTGCACACAGTTGGTGCTTAACAGCGGTAGTTACTGTGCTGTCTCTCGGTGCAGACCCACTGAAGGTGGCAGTGTTTGCAAGGGAAGCTGCAGGCTCTGCACTCCGTGTGGGGTGATCTAGAGCGAGCCACCTCGCCTCTCTGTGCTGAGACTGCTGATCCATTATCTGGGGAGAATTACCTCTGCACAGTCCCTCAAATCTCCTTATTCACGACAAAGTCCCTGCTGGAGGCTGAAGAAAACAAGACCCTGAAGCTAGGGTTCTAGTTTCAGGACCCTCGCCTGAAAAAAGTCAAACTGGGCTTAGCCTCCTAAGAAGGTGGAACTTGGGCGAAGGAAGGACAGAGGGAGGAAAGTGAACGGGCGAAGCAAAAACATCCAAACACCACACCACACTTTCTCAGAAAGGACTCGTGTGCCAGACACGCTAAGAAGGTACAAGGAGGGCCCTTTCTAGTTCGGTTTTCCGGAAGGATCTACAAAGCAGCAGAGATGCTGATACTATGTTGTCTCCATGACAACCGTGGATTTATTCAGTGAGGGAAAGCAGGTGGGGTAGGAAATAGGGGATGAGAGGATTTGGGAAATAGGGCCTAAGAAATAGCTAAAACAGATCTCTCACCTGGAGACCAGATGGCCGGGATTAGAGAGGGCCCACAAAGCTCCCCGCAGGGCCAACATCAACTCGTCATCAACCCCGGAGCGGGAGAGTGATGAAGGCAAGGGGATGGAGTGATGAAGCAAGGATCCCCTTCACCAGCCCATTCCCATTCATTCATTCACACTCCTGTGCATCCAGGCTTTTCCACAGGCCCCTGGATGCAGAGGGCCCAGGGGCAGCCTTGCCACATGGAGCCTGAATCATCTGAGAGTGGGACATCTGCCCAGCGCAACCTGGTTTCTGGGCCCCACCCCTTCAACTTCTGGCTGGCTTGCCTTCCCATCAACTTGAGAACAAGACCGGAGGGTGTGGCCCTCCTGTTAATCCTGAGTTCTCTTTGAAGTGTCTGCCACCCATAAGCTCTAAAAGGGGAGGTTTGGGGGACACAGGTACGCCCATGGCTGATTCATGACTACAATATTGTAAAGTAATTAGCCTCCAATTAAAATAAATTAATTACACACAAAAAAGGTGAGGTTTGGGGAGGGAATCATCAGGGCGGTGAAAAGGCTGCTCAGACATCTGGGGTAAGAACACCTTTCCTGTTGCCTGGGTAGGAGGTGGGCTTCTTCAGTGTTATCTGAGAAGGGGACTCAGGGACTCCTCTGTGACGGCAAGTGGGCCTTCAGGACACCCCTGCTCCCCAAGGGGTTCACACCAAGCCCCGTTTAGCAGAGTTGCTGGCATTACCTCCCAACCAAGCTCCAGTTTCCGATTCCTGGTGCCCAGCGGCACTTCTGCCTCGGGTGCTGGCAGGCAGGGTTCCTGAGACAAGCTGGTGGGGTCTCGGGACCTCCACACCTTCCCTGGAATACCCGGGTTGAAGCTCCCAGGTCATCTTGATGTAGGGAACGCAATCCTCCCAGACAGTAAAAGCTGGACTTCCGCTCCGGGTAAGCCAACCCTCCCAGGGCCCCTGTCAGCCCACCCCCAGCAGCAGCTGTGCCCCTAAGAAAGGAACAGAGCCGTCGCAGCCCTGCCCACAGGGGCCCCCTCGCTGCCTCAGCTGCCACACAACCCTGAGCGGACCGGAAGCCATGCGAAACAGACTCTGGTCTGCAGTAGACCCGGGGAGAGCGCCTTTTCCGTCGTCTCTCAACGCGCCTTTCTAACTATCTGACACGACGACATCTTGTCCTCCCTGACACATTTGATGTGAAAACACTCTGATTTTTCTTCGTATGCTGAGTGACTAGCTCCCCTAGAAAGGACAGAGAAGCTTCTTGCGATTCACAGCTTTCTAGGACAAGTTAGTAGGTGTTGGATCAGTGTGTGTGCACGTGTGTGCAAGAGACAGAGGTGGAGGATACGATTGTATGTTACAAAAGTCTCCTCACTTACATAAGATTTCTAACTTGCTTTCAGCATGCCTGCGTGGGTGCTAAGCCGCTTCAGTCGTGTCCGACTCCTTGAGACCCCATGGACTGCGGCCCGCCAGGCTTCTGTCCACGGGATTCCCCAGGCAAGAAGGCTGGAGTGCGTCATCATGCCCCCGCTAAGGGCATCTTCCCAACCCAGGGATCAAACCGGCATCTCTCGCCTCCTGCGTGGGCAAGTGAGTTCTTTACTCCTGAGCCGCCTGGGAAGCCCTGCTTTCAGCATAGAGCTCGCTTATTCATGCACGCACTCAGTTCATTTCCCTGGAGGAGGGCCCAGCAGCCCACTCCAGTCTTCTTGCCCGGAGGATTCATGGAGGGAGGGGCCTGGCGGGCTACAGCCCACGGGTCGCAAAGAGTCGGACGCGACTGAGCGACTCACACACACGCCTTCACTTAACCTGCACAAGGCGGTGTGAGGCTGAATGCCATGCCTCGGGGCTGCTTTGGGAAGCTGTAGGGACGCGCCAAGTGGATAAAGAGCGTCCCCGCTGGCGGGGAAGCCAGAAAGGGAAAGATGAGAGGTTCGACGCGGAGCGACCCCTGCGGGCTGAAGGGGCCAGTAAGGCACCATGCGGGGCGCAGGCCTGGCGAACCTGGCGCCGTCCTCAGGGGCGCGAGTGGCGGCAGACGCTGCGCGAGGAGGGAGAGGCAGGCGCAGGAGGCGGCCTCGCGAAGGCGCAGGCAGGAGCCGCGGGCCGCGCGTGCCCGGCGGAGGCGGGGGAGGCGGGGGCGGAGCTCGGCGTGCCCGCGCTCCCGAGGCAGCTCCGGCCCTGCCGGGCGGTCCCGCGGCCCTGCGCGGCGGGGCCCGTCCTCACGGCAGGCCGGGCGCAGGGCCGCCGTCTCCCTTCTCCGCCTCCCACACTGCGAGTGTTCTGCACACCCTCGGCTCTCCTCCTCAAAAAGGCGTAAGGGCGCGGGCCCTACAGTCCAGCCGCCTGGTCCAGACCCCAGCCAGTGTGAACCGCGGCACGTTACCCAGCTCCGAGCCTCATTTGTGGCTTCCCAGGTGGCTCAGAGGGTAAAGCATCTGCCTGCAATGCGGGGGACCCGGGTTCGATCCCTGGGTTGGGAAGATCCCCTGGAAAAGGAAATGGCGGCTCACTCCAGTACTCTTGCCTGGAGAACCCCATGGACGGAGGAGCCTGGTCGCTACAGTCCACAGGGTCACACAGAGTTGGATATGACTGAGCGACTTCACACAATGGTGACAGCTATGGCACACACCTGTGTAGGATTTCGCTCTGCAGATGGGGAAGAAACTAAGGCACAGAGAGGCTCAGCGAATCTCCTGATAGTCACGCAGTCACAGTGCACTTCCCTGGGGGCTCAGACGGAAAGCATCTGCCTGCAATGCGGGGGACCCGGGTTCGATCCCTGGGTTGGGAAGATCCCCTGGAGGAGGAAATGGCAGCTCACTCCAGTACTCTTGCCTGGAGAACCCCATGGACGGAGCAGCCTGGTGGGCTACAGTCCACGGGGTCTCAGAGTCGGACACGACTCAGCTACTAACACCCCATTAAGTAGGTTGTAGTCAGTAAGTCGGAGAGCTGGGATTCGGATCTTGGCAGGTTGGCAGAACCTCCCCACTAAACTGCCTTTCAGGTATAAAGGGTGACATGGGTGGGAAAACACTTAGCCCAGTGCTTGGGATACAGCTGTTAGTTATTATTAATACATGAAGGGCTGGCTATATATTCTGTGTAGGTATGGAGTTCAAAGATGAGACGACTTTGGGTCCTGATCCTGAAGCACTCACGGCGTTGTCAGAAAGACACATGGGACGCCAATCATCATGGAATCGCACTATGACCGGGATGTGGCAAGACTACAGGAGCAAAGAGGAGGGAAAATCAGGGAAGGGTTCTCAGAGGCAGTGTTCTGTAACCATGGCCTCGGCTAAAATACTAACAAAGATCAATACCTTCCCCCTGCCCAAAAAATAAAAATTTAAAAACAACAAGAAAAAAATGCTTCTTGGAGGAAGTTTATAATCCAAACATTCCAGCCCAGTGTTTGAGCATTTTAACCTCTGCTCCCCACCCGGGCTCACATCCCCATTCCAGACTCTTCTGTCAGCGTGAATCCCACGCCTTGCAGGCAGGCCTCCTCTCCCGCTCTGCATGGCTTTGCCTCCTTAACTTGCTTTGCGCACACGTTCCTACTAATCAGAATGTCTTTCCCTCCTGAGCACGCAAATCCCTGCTCCACGAACCCTCTTCCATTGACCTCTGTGACCCCTCTCTCTGAGTCTAGAATCCGATCCCCTGGCCAACTGGCAGGACTCTGAACATATTTTTTAAACGCTTTTGAGGTCTCTATCTTTTTAGGTTATTCACAGGGCTCTACTTTCTATTTCTTCATATGAGATATCCCTGTATGTTCCAATTCCAGTTTCTTACATAAAATAGGTCTATAAATACCTGCTGAGAAGCTAATCACACTTACCGGGTGATCCAGGTTTTATTTTAAGCTCCTTAAGTAAATGTACTAAGAACTATGCAAAGACGCTGTAGGTGTGGCTGAGGCTCCTGGCATTCTGCTGGGATCCATTAGGTGACGCGAAGGCTTTTTTTAAAATAGAGTTAATGTTTATAACCCAGCAGAGGTGCATGGTGTCATGGAAAGGACACGACTATTACTGTCAGAAGCACTTGGCTCAGCCGCACCATACGCTCAGCTGTGCTGGGTGAGCCACTTAACCTCTCTGAGCTTCAGTTTCCACACCTGTAAATATCGGTGGATGTCAGAACGAAAGCATCCACCAAGGTGCTGAGATATGACTGCTGCCTACTAAAGTACGATGACCGGCTCTCAAGCAAGATTTCAGAGTAGGTCCTTAAGATCCAAGTACATGAATCTTCTATTCTTTACTCTGCATCCCCTGACCCAGATTAATGCAAAGTGGTCGAAGAAGAATGACAAAAGGGTTTTGTGAGATATTCGGACGAAGGCCCTAGGATGCTGTAACCCAGCCACCCTTCATTGTGGGTTAGTTGCTCAGTTGTGTCCGACTCTGAGATCCCATGGAATGAAGCCCACCAGGCTCCTCTGTCCATGGGGATTCTCCAGGCAAGAATACAGGAGTGGGTTGCCATGCCCTTCTCCAGAGGATCTTCCCAACCCAGGGGTCGAACCCTAGTCTTCCACATTGAGATGCATCCTCAGGACTGTAGGGGTCAGAGTGGACAGGAAGAGCTGGGAAGCAGGAAATCCAGAGAGTAGGGTAGCGAGCTCTTGGGAGACACAGGGAAGGCAGGACTTTGGGAGGCCACTGAGCTCCCTGGTGACATTGACAGGCTAAGGATGTGCAAGGACTCAGTAATGACAGCTTAAGTGGGGGAAGATAAGTGACAGAAAGAGAAGAAATATGTCTCCCCACCTCTGCAAGTGGGGAGCATGCAGCAGACCCAGGGCGATGGGGGAGAAAGATCTGGGCATCAGTGAAGTCCAGAGTTTTACTTCTAGTCTGGAACCAGGCATTATACTCCTGGCTGGAGACTGTGTTTGAGACATGAAGGACTTCTTATTATCCAAGAGTGAGATGATGAGCTAAGCAGCCTGTCCCATGCAGAGGTGAAAGGATGAAAAAAATAAAGCTGTGATTTGGTTCTCCGACATACCGGTTGAGTGTGAGAATGCTAACAACTGCTGTTCCTAACTCGCTGTTGTCATGAGGGTCACATGAAGTGAGAGTCGGAGCGGTGCCTTGTTCAAGATCAAATTTACCGCACAAACACCGGGGAGTTTATTGCTGTTATTTCTGGGGATAGACTGATAACTTATTGATGACATGATTTTTTTTTAAAGGAAATGTTTCACGTCAACTCTTGGATGACTCAGCAGACCATTCTTTTTGAAATTCTGGTGTCCTTGCAGTTAGTGAACAGGTGTGAGGTCTCTTTTTCAAACTCAAGGGTCAAAAGGATTTGTGAACAGCCGCAATGGGAAGGAAGCCTGTCAACCCAGTTGCCTTTGTCCTCCTGGAGATGCAAGTGTGATCATTAAATAAGACACCCCAAGCTGGTCTAAATTAGGAGACCAGGATGTGGTGAGGAACTGGCTTCTGGCTACAAGCCCTCTCAGCCCAGCCAGGCAGGAGCCATCAGTGCAGACTCTGCAACCTCGCCTCGCTTGGAGGCTGGTACAGGGGACGGTCCACATCTTTCCCTTCCTCACTTCTTTCCGTTCGTGGCCTCCTTCGATGGTGGCCTCAAATGTAACCAATGACACGGAGCCTCTGAGCATAGAAAGGGGTGGAGGGGGAGGTGGGGTGATGGGAAGACAGACAATAGATTCTTTATTAAAAAAACAGGTGCTTAAGAAATTAATTAGACCAAATAATCACCAAGTTGTCTGAGTCTCTATTTTACTTGGTGCATGCCGGGTCTGGTGGGAAAAAAAAGGGGGATTTTAAATAATTTTGGAGTTATAACTGATGTAATTAGGTGCTCAGTGAACACTTAGCATCGAGCTGTGCTTATTAAAATTACTGTTTTAATCAGAACATTGGCGGAGAATCATTAATAATACAATGGCTTGNGGGGCGGTCCCGCGGCCCTGCGCGGCGGGGCCCGTCCTCACGGCAGGCCGGGCGCAGGGCCGCCGTCTCCCTTCTCCGCCTCCCACACTGCGAGTGTTCTGCACACCCTCGGCTCTCCTCCTCAAAAAGGCGTAAGGGCGCGGGCCCTACAGTCCAGCCGCCTGGTCCAGACCCCAGCCAGTGTGAACCGCGGCACGTTACCCAGCTCCGAGCCTCATTTGTGGCTTCCCAGGTGGCTCAGAGGGTAAAGCATCTGCCTGCAATGCGGGGGACCCGGGTTCGATCCCTGGGTTGGGAAGATCCCCTGGAAAAGGAAATGGCGGCTCACTCCAGTACTCTTGCCTGGAGAACCCCATGGACGGAGGAGCCTGGTCGCTACAGTCCACAGGGTCACACAGAGTTGGATATGACTGAGCGACTTCACACAATGGTGACAGCTATGGCACACACCTGTGTAGGATTTCGCTCTGCAGATGGGGAAGAAACTAAGGCACAGAGAGGCTCAGCGAATCTCCTGATAGTCACGCAGTCACAGTGCACTTCCCTGGGGGCTCAGACGGAAAGTATCTGCCTGCAATGCGGGGGACCCGGGTTCGATCCCTGGGTTGGGAAGATCCCCTGGAGGAGGAAATGGCAGCTCACTCCAGTACTCTTGCCTGGAGAACCCCATGGACGGAGCAGCCTGGTGGGCTACAGTCCACGGGGTCTCAGAGTCGGACACGACTCAGCTACTAACACCCCATTAAGTAGGTTGTAGTCAGTAAGTCGGAGAGCTGGGATTCGGATCTTGGCAGGTTGGCAGAACCTCCCCACTAAACTGCCTTTCAGGTATAAAGGGTGACATGGGTGGGAAAACACTTAGCCCAGTGCTTGGGATACAGCTGTTAGTTATTATTAATACATGAAGGGCTGGCTATATATTCTGTGTAGGTATGGAGTTCAAAGATGAGACGACTTTGGGTCCTGATCCTGAAGCACTCACGGCGTTGTCAGAAAGACACATGGGACGCCAATCATCATGGAATCGCACTATGACCGGGATATGGCAAGACTACAGGAGCAAAGAGGAGGGAAAATCAGGGAAGGGTTCTCAGAGGCAGTGTTCTGTAACCATGGCCTCGGCTAAAATACTAACAAAGATCAATACCTTCCCCCTGCCCAAAAAATAAAAATTCAAAAACAACAAGAAAAAAATGCTTCTTGGAGGAAGTTTATAATCCAAACATCCCAGCCCAGTGTTTGAGCATTTTAACCTCTGCTCCCCACCCGGGCTCACATCCCCATTCCAGACTCTTCTGTCAGCGTGAATCCCACGCCTTGCAGGCAGGCCTCCTCTCCCGCTCTGCATGGCTTTGCCTCCTTAACTTGCTTTGCGCACACGTTCCTACTAATCAGAATGTCTTTCCCTCCTGAGCACGCAAATCCCTGCTCCACGAACCCTCTTCCATTGACCTCTGTGACCCCTCTCTCTGAGTCTAGAATCCGATCCCCTGGCCAACTGGCAGGACTCTGAACATATTTTTTAAACGCTTTTGAGGTCTCTATCTTTTTAGGTTATTCACAGGGCTCTACTTTCTATTTCTTCATATGAGATATCCCTGTATGTTCCAATTCCAGTTTCTTACATAAAATAGGTCTATAAATACCTGCTGAGAAGCTAATCACACTTACCGGGTGATCCAGGTTTTATTTTAAGCTCCTTAAGTAAATGTACTAAGAACTATGCAAAGACGCTGTAGGTGTGGCTGAGGCTCCTGGCATTCTGCTGGGATCCATTAGGTGACGCGAAGGCTTTTTTTAAAATAGAGTTAATGTTTATAACCCAGCAGAGGTGCATGGTGTCATGGAAAGGACACGACTATTACTGTCAGAAGCACTTGGCTCAGCCGCACCATACGCTCAGCTGTGCTGGGTGAGCCACTTAACCTCTCTGAGCTTCAGTTTCCACACCTGTAAATATCGGTGGATGTCAGAACGAAAGCATCCACCAAGGTGCTGAGATATGACTGCTGCCTACTAAAGTACGATGACCGGCTCTCAAGCGAGATTTCAGAGTAGGTCCTTAAGATCCAAGTACATGAATCTTCTATCCTTTACTCTGCATCCCCTGACCCAGATTAATGCAAAGTGGTCGAAGAAGAATGACAAAAGGGTTTTGTGAGATATTCGGACGAAGGCCCTAGGATGCTGTAACCCAGCCACCCTTCATTGTGGGTTAGTTGCTCAGTTGTGTCCGACTCTGAGATCCCATGGAATGAAGCCCACCAGGCTCCTCTGTCCATGGGGATTCTCCAGGCAAGAATACAGGAGTGGGTTGCCATGCCCTTCTCCAGAGGATCTTCCCAACCCAGGGGTCGAACCCTAGTCTTCCACACTGAGATGCATCCTCAGGACTGTAGGGGTCAGAGTGGACAGGAAGAGCTGGGAAGCAGGAAATCCAGAGAGTAGGGTAGCGAGCTCTTGGGAGACACAGGGAAGGCAGGACTTTGGGAGGCCACTGAGCTCCCTGGTGACATTGACAGGCTAAGGATGTGCAAGGACTCAGTAATGACAGCTTAAGTGGGGGAAGATAAGTGACAGAAAGAGAAGAAATATGTCTCCCCACCTCTGCAAGTGGGGAGCATGCAGCAGACCCAGGGCGATGGGGGAGAAAGATCTGGGCATCAGTGAAGTCCAGAGTTTTACTTCTAGTCTGGAACCAGGCATTATACTCCTGGCTGGAGACTGTGTTTGAGACATGAAGGACTTCTTATTATCCAAGAGTGAGATGATGAGCTAAGCAGCCTGTCCCATGCAGAGGTGAAAGGATGAAAAAAATAAAGCTGTGATTTGGTTCTCCGACATACCGGTTGAGTATGAGAATGCTAACAACTGCTGTTCCTAACTCGCTGTTGTCATGAGGGTCACATGAAGTGAGAGTCGGAGCGGTGCCTTGTTCAAGATCAAATTTACCGCACAAACACCGGGGAGTTTATTGCTGTTATTTCTGGGGATAGACTGATAACTTATTGATGACATGATTTTTTTTTAAAGGAAATGTTTCACGTCAACTCTTGGATGACTCAGCAGACCATTCTTTTTGAAATTCTGGTGTCCTTGCAGTTAGTGAACAGGTGTGAGGTCTCTTTTTCAAACTCAAGGGTCAAAAGGATTTGTGAACAGCCGCAATGGGAAGGAAGCCTGTCAACCCAGTTGCCTTTGTCCTCCTGGAGATGCAAGTGTGATCATTAAATAAGACACCCCAAGCTGGTCTAAATTAGGAGACCAGGATGTGGTGAGGAACTGGCTTCTGGCTACAAGCCCTCTCAGCCCAGCCAGGCAGGAGCCATCAGTGCAGACTCTGCAACCTCGCCTCGCTTGGAGGCTGGTACAGGGGACGGTCCACATCTTTCCCTTCCTCACTTCTTTCCGTTCGTGGCCTCCTTCGATGGTGGCCTCAAATGTAACCAATGACACGGAGCCTCTGAGCATAGAAAGGGGTGGAGGGGGAGGTGGGGTGATGGGAAGACAGACAATAGATTCTTTATTAAAAAAACAGGTGCTTAAGAAATTAATTAGACCAAATAATCACCAAGTTGTCTGAGTCTCTATTTTACTTGGTGCATGCCGGGTCTGGTGGGAAAAAAAAGGGGGATTTTAAATAATTTTGGAGTTATAACTGATGTAATTAGGTGCTCAGTGAACACTTAGCATCGAGCTGTGCTTATTAAAATTACTGTTTTAATCAGAACATTGGCGGAGAATCATTAATAATACAATGGCTTGATTCCCTGGAACTCTAATTAGACCTGGACTTTTAAGCACCTGAGCGTAATCTGGCTCCGTCTGGATACGCACGACGGGCGATGCATTATCATCTCGGGGCATGCAGGGTGGAGCATCAATACAGCTATTTCGTGACTGCCTGAGTGCTTTATTTCGGAGTGTGACAGCGCGCTGAGGGGGTACCAATGCTGAAAGATGGAGGCGGAAGTGGAGGGGGTCAGCCAGGGGTTGGAGGTCCCGAGGAAGAAAGGCAGACAGCTACTTCTCCCACTGGTGTAGGCTGGACACGCCTCATACACTGTCCTGCAGAGGCATCACCCAGCCACGTCACAGAGCCAGGTAAAGGCCATTTCCTGGGAAGCTCTGTCTCTGCGATGGCCTGTCCCTCATTCAAACCAGACGTGCATCTGGAGGGGCACAGCTTTAGCCCCTGCCAAGCCACTGCACATCAGAGGCCTAATCGATGGCTCCTATGCATCGCTGTGAGCTCAGTCATGTCCAGCTCTTTGCGACCCCAGGGACCGCAGCCGACCACCCTCCTCTGTCCATGGGATTTTCCAGGCAAGAATACTGAAGCAGGTTGCCATCTGCTACTCCAGCAGCTCTTCCTGACCCAGGGATCGAGCCCACATTTCTTGCATCTCCTGCACTGGCAGGCAGTTTCTTTAACACTGTGCCCCCTGGAAAGCCTCAACTGATCGTTTGCTAAGTGATAATCAAAAGTTAATCTGGTGGAGGACTGGGGCCACTTCTTCATTTTCCTGTCCAGCATTTTGTGTCACCCTGGAGAGAGATCAGGAGAAGGGCTGAGTTTCTCCACAACCTTCTAACCCTTAGGAACCAGAGAAGGAGGGAGGCTGAGTGGATGGGTTCTGTTCCCTGAGACGCTCAGCTGGGCTGGTGTTTCAGGAGAGGGATCCATCAAGGCTTCGCAAACAGAGCTTTGGTTTTGCTACCCCTTCAGCTGGCAGCTCACTGACTTGGCCCCCAGTGGGGCCGAATCTTTGGATAGATGTCACAGGGGTGGCGGAAAGCAAAGGGTGGGCATGCTGTCCACCCTCCTAGAGCTTGCTAACTGTCTGGAAGGACACAACAAAGATGTGAAAAAGGCTTAGGACACTTAAAAGGCAGATACCAAGAAGTGAACATTAAGCTGGAGTCAGACAAGAGCTATGTGGAGTTAAGCGGTGATCCAAGAGTGACGGGAGGGTTCCAGGCCTTCTGCAGGAGGGCTGCGGGGGCCTGGCTCCATCTGCTGAAGGCCAGGGAGGCAGCCTCTCTGTGTCCCCATCAAGCATGCCTCTGGCTGCAACTAGAGGCCTTGAGACAACTGGTTTGAGCCCTCTGAGGCTCCCTTTCCTGATCACCTCTAGCCAATACAGCCTTTTTGTGCAGTTTGGAAAAGGTGACCCCTCTAGGTGCATGGTTTGGTAAGATAAGTAAGGACTAGGTTTTGGCTCCCCTTGGCCCTCAGCCAAAGAACTGACGCTTTCGAACTATGGTGTTGGAGAAGACTCTTGAGAGTCCCTTGGACTGCAAGGAGATCCAACCAGTCCATCCTAAAGGAAATGAACCCTGAAGCTGAAACTCCAATACTTTGGCCAGCAGATGCGAAGAATTGACTCACTGGAAAAGACCCTGAGGCCGGGAAAGATTGAAGGCGGGAGAAGAAGGGGATGACAGAGGATGAGATGGTTGGATGGCATCACCGACTTGATGGACATGCGTTTGAGCAAGCTTTGGGAGTTGCTGATGGACAGGGAAGCCTGCCATGCTGCAGTCCGTGGGGTCGCAAAAAGTCGGACACAACTGAGTGACTGAACGGAACTGGCCCTCAGCTTGCAGCACACAGCCTGATCCATCCCATCCGCTGGCCCTGATGCCCAAATAGGGTGTGTGTGTGCTAAGTGCTTCAGTCTTGCCCGACCCTTTGTGACCTCAAGGACTGTAGCCCAGCAGGCTCCTCTGTCCGTGGGAGTCTCCAGGCAAGGACACTGGAGTGGATTGCCATGCCTTCCTCCAGGGGATCTTCCCAACCCGGGGATCGAACCTGCATCTCTCATGTCTCCTGCATTGGCAAGTGGATTTTTTTTTACCATTAGTGCCACCTGGGCAGCCCAAACAGGGCATCTCTAGTGAAACAGGGAGGGGAAATGCATAGTGTGGCTTGACCAGAGTTTTACCCAGATGACCCACAGACAGAATCGTTTTGGATTCTAAACACTGTGTCTCTTCTAAATCCTCTGGGGGGCAGTCCAGAGAAGGTGGGAGTCAAGAGTGGCTTGAGGAGCAGAGAAGGCTCCGCGGAGGCAGGCGGTGGGGGGCGGTTTGCGGAGGGGGTGGGTGAAGTGTCCTGGGCAGACTCCAACAGATAGAATGACCTTTCGGGTGTGCCCTGGGGACAGCAGAGGACAGGATAAAGCACGTCCCATCCCCTTTGAATGTCTTTTCTTTGGATTCCTCAGGAGTAGCCATTTTGCATATGAATTAAACAAGTAAAACAGCTCCAGGCCTCCCTCAAGGAAGACTAGTCCAAAGCAAGAATCTTTCTGTGAACCAGCAATGCAGGGAGGAAGGGTGATCTCCATCCCTGGGACCTCTAAGCACGAATTCAAGGTCCCTGATGAGTGTAAGGCTGGTCTCAAGACCCGCCTCCAACTCCAGGCATGTCTTAGGGGATGGGGCCTGGGAGGCCGTCATGGGAGAGCGGGGAGCAGCTCCTGAGCTTTGGAAATAAACGGCTAGGCCTCAGTTCAAGAATCTGGGTGCTTCTGAGAACAAAAAGGATACAGTGAATGATAGCCTCCCGACACACACACATCCCTCACTCTACACACACATACTCTTCACACAAACACTCACGAACATAAACACGCATTCATACCCTTCACTCACACTCCACACCAGCACACGGACAGCACGCACACTTCACACGTCCTCCCATCACACGCACACACACACACACATTCATGTCACACACACTCATGACACACAGACGTCCTCATCACGCTTGTCACCCCCGGCCCCCCACCCACGCCCCTGCACACAACTGCGAGAAGGAAAGGGCCATCCGAAGCTGCCTCCCTCTGGCTTGTGAAGAAGGATCAGGGCGCTCCGAGATTAAACAGGGCAGTTAAAAGTGACAAACAGACTTCTAAAAAGGACTAGGCTCTTAATGAAAACCATAATGAATGGAACGAATGGAGGGCCACACAGATATCACCCATAAGTGGCCATAAATATCGGACCAACAGATGAGATCGTGGATACTGCAGTTTTGAAGCCCATCAAATGACTGCTATTAAAATCCATCAATACATAACCCAGTCCAGACTCATATTCAAGTTTCTCTCATGCTCTGGAGAACTGACTGAGGCCAGAGAGACCTGGCTTTTGAATTCTCATTTGCCCCTTGACGAGCTTGGGTTACGCTGCTCGCTTGAGTCTCAGTTCCTTCATCTATAAAGTGTGGATAATTATCCTCTTAATGGGGATGTTGTGCAGATTAGATGAAGTCCTAGGCAGCGATAATCATTTATCAATATAGTGAATGATGAATGTCCACGGTTATCTCTTGTCCCCTCCCCTTTCAGCTTCCTGGGGTCAAGGAAAGCCTGCTGGCTGGCGGGAGCAGTAGGGAGAGAAGGAAAAAGAGGGGAGGCAGAGGGGACCGGCAGAGCAGAGACCAGGGCAGGAGACGGGCATGGAGGAGAAGGGAAGGGAGAGAGAGAGACAACCAGACCCCCGGCGGCCAACTGCCAGCGTCACCCACGGCGGGCAGCCACGCCTTCTCGGGTGAGGGTGCCCGAGGACCGGTTGTGGAGTAGCCGCTAATTATGGCCCACCCATCCCTTGAGTCCTCTTTAAGTCACAGCTTTCAGTCCAGTTCAGTTCAGTCGCTCAGTCGTGTCCAACTCTTTGCAACTCCATGAATCGCAGCACGCCAGGCCTCCCTGTTCATCATCATCTCTCGGAGTTCACTCAGACTCACGTCCATCGAGTCCGTGATGCCATCCAGCCATCTCATCCTCGGTCNGAGGAAATGGTTTGGGATAACCTTCTCTCTGAGCCTCTGGCTCCAGTTCCCCTTGCACAAGCCCAGTATTCAACCTTGTCTTTGACTTTTTAGAATTTTTTCAGTATATTGACATACACTAGTGTAAAATGAAGGCAGGGCCTCGCTGGAGACTGGGCGAGCATCCAGAGGGCATAGGCCTCTGGACCCCTTTCCAACGTCATGCCCTGGGGTCTCCGAGGAGGGCTGGGATCTCGGCCTTGAGGATGAACTGAGGTGATTTATGTGGAGGTGGGAGTGGGGGACAGTCTAGAAGAGGGAGAGGAATTTGTGTTACTAATAGCAGAAGTCATAGGCGTGTTACACTCCTTCACTCTCAACTCCTATGTACCTGGCATGTATCCATCATGCAATCTACACATTCAGTGCAATTCCTATCAACATTCTGATGCCATTTTTCACAGAAATAGAAAAAGAATCCTAAAATTTGCATCACTTCAGTCTGTTAGTCGTTTCCAACTCTTTGTAGCCTCGACGTGTTACACTCCTTCACTCTCAACTCCTATGTACCTGGCATGTATCCATCATGCAATCTACACATTCAGTGCAATTCCTATCAACATTCTGATGCCATTTTTCACAGAAATAGAAAAAGAATCCTAAAATTTGCATCACTTCAGTCTGTTAGTCGTTTCCAACTCTTTGTAGCCTCGTGGACTGTAGCTCGCCAGGCTTCTGTGTCCATCACCAACTCCTGGAGCTTGCTCAAACTGATGTCCATCGAGTTGGTGATGTCGTCCAACCATCTCATCATCTGTCGTCCCCTTTTCCTCCTGCCTTCTGTTGTTCCCAGCACCAGAGTCTTTTCCAATGGCTCAGCTATTTGCATCAGGTGGCCAAAGTATGGGAGCTTCAGCTTCAGCCTCAGTCCTTCCAATAAATATTCAGGGTTGACCTCCTTTTGGATTGCTGTTTTGATCTCCTTGCAGTCCAAGGGGCTCTAAAGAGTTTTCTCCAGCACCATAATTTGAAAGCATCAGTTCTTCAGCTCTCAACCTTCTTTATGATTCAACTTTTACACGTGTACATGACTACTGGAAAAACCATAGGTTTTTCTATACAGACTGTTATGGGCAAAGTGATGTCTGTGCTCTTTAATACTCTGTTTAGGTTTGTCATAGTTCTCCTTCCATAGAGCAAGCATCGTTGAATTTCATGGTTGCAGTCACCATCCAGTGATTTTGAAGCCCAGGAAAATAAAATCTACCACTGCTTCCTCTTTTTCCACATCTGTATGCCATCTTAGTTTTTTTTTTTTACTTTACAATATTGTATTGGTTTTGCCATACAGCAACATGAATCCGCCACAGGTGTACATGTGTTCCCAATACTGAACTCCCCTCCCACCTCCCTCCTCATACCATCCCTCTGGGTCATCCCAGCACACCAGCCCCAAGCATCCTGTATCCAACCTAGACTGGTGATTCATTTCTTATATGATATTATACATGTTTCAATGCTATTCTCCCAAATCATCCCACCCTCGCCCTCTCCCACAGAGTCCAAAAGACTGTTCTATACATCTGTGTCTCTTTTGTTGTCTCGCATACAGGGTTATTGTTACCATCTTTCTAAATTTCATATATATGCATTAGTATACCATATTGGTGTTTCTCTTTCTGGCTTACTTCACTCTGTATAATCTTAGTTTTTTGAATGTTGAGTTTCATGCCAGCTTTTTCACTCTTCTCTTTCACCCTCATCTATTTACCCTCTTTAGTTCCTCTTCATTTTCTGTCATTAGCATGGTATTATCTGCATACCTGGGGTTGTTGATATTTCTCCTTGAAATCTTGTTTCCAGCTTGTGATTCACCACCAGTGATTTTGAAGCCCAGGAAAATAAAATCTACCACTGCTTCCTCTTTTTCCACATCTGTATGCCATCTTAGTTTTTTTTTTTTACTTTACAATATTGTATTGGTTTTGCCATACAGCAACATGAATCCGCCACAGGTGTACATGTGTTCCCAATACTGAACTCCCCTCCCACCTCCCTCCTCATACCATCCCTCTGGGTCATCCCAGCACACCAGCCCCAAGCATCCTGTATCCAACCTAGACTGGTGATTCATTTCTTATATGATATTATACATGTTTCAATGCTATTCTCCCAAATCATCCCACCCTCGCCCTCTCCCACAGAGTCCAAAAGACTGTTCTATACATCTGTGTCTCTTTTGTTGTCTCGCATACAGGGTTATTGTTACCATCTTTCTAAATTTCATATATATGCATTAGTATACCATATTGGTGTTTCTCTTTCTGGCTTACTTCACTCTGTATAATCTTAGTTTTTTTTTTTTTTTTTAATCTTAGTTTTTTGAATGTTGAGTTTCATGCCAGCTTTTTCACTCTTCTCTTTCACCCTCATCTATTCACCCTCTTTAGTTCCTCTTCATTTTCTGTCATTAGCATGGTATTATCTGCATATCTGGGGTTGTTGATATTTCTCCTTGAAATCTTGTTTCCAGCTTGTGATTCACCCAGCCCAGAATTTTGCATGATGTAGTCTGTATAAAAGTTAAAAATAAGCAGGTGACAATATACAGCCTTGTCATACTCCTTCCCCAATTTTGAACCAGCCCATTGTTCCATTTCCAGTTCTAACTGTTGCTTCCTGACCTGCATTTATGTTTCTCAGGAGACTCATAAGGTGGTCTGGTACTCCTATCTCTTTAAGAATTTTGAACAGTTTGTTGTGATCCATACTATCAAAGGCTTCAGCATAGTCAATGAAATCAGTAGTAGATGTTTTTCTGAGACTCCCTTGCTTTCTCCATGATCCAGGGAAGGTTGACTATTTGATCTCTGAGTCCTCTGCCTCTTTGAAATCCAGGTTGTACATCTGCAAGTTCTCAGTTCATGTACTGTTGAAGCCTGGCTTGAAGGATTTTGAGCATTACTTCGCTAGTGTGTGAGATGAGTGCAATTGTGGTGTAGTTTGAACATTCTTTGGCATTGCCTTTCTTTGGGATTGGAGTGAAAACTGACTTTTTCCAGTCCTGTGGCCACCACTGAGTTTTCCATATTTGCTGGCATATTGAGTGCAGCACTTTCACAGCATCATCTTTTAGGATTTTACGTAGCTCAGCTGGCATGCCATCACCTCTATTAGCTTCCTCGTAGTAATGCTTCCTAAGGCCCACTTGATTTCACACTTCAGGATGTCTGGCTCTAGGTGACTGACCACACCATTGTGGTTATCCGGGTCATTTAGACCTTTTTTGTATAGTTCTGTGTATTCTTGCCACCTCTTCTTAAGCTCCTCTGCTTCTCTTAGGTCCTTATCATTTCTGTCCTTTATCATGTCCATCCTTGTATAAAGTGATCCCTTGATATCCCCAATTTTATTGAAGAAATCTCTAGTTTTTCCCATTCTGTTGCTTTCCTCTCTTTTTTTGCATTGTTCATTTAACAAGGCCTTCTTATCTCTCCTTGGTATTCTCTGGAACTCTGCATTCAGTTGGGTATATCTTTCCCTGTTGTGTCTTTTCCTTCTCTTCTTTCCTCAGCTATTTGTAAAGCCTCCTCAGACAACCACTTTGCCTCCTTGTATGTCTTTTTCTTTGGGATGTTTTCGTCATCCTGTCCTATACAATGTTCCAAACCTCCATCCATCGGCTCTTCAGGCATTCTGTCTACTAGATCTAATCCCTTGAATCTATTTGTCACCTCCACTGTATAATCATTAAGGATTTGACTTAGGTCATACCTCAATGGTCTAGTGGTTTTCCCTACTTTCTTCAGTTTAAACCTGAATTTTGCAATAAGGATCTCATGATCTGAGCCACAGTCAGATCCTGGTCTTGTTTTTGCTGACTGTTTAGAGCTTCTCCAGCTTTGGCTGCAAATAGCATAATCAATCTGATTTTGGTATTGACCATCTGGTGATGTCCATGTGTAGAGTTCTCTCTTGGAGTGTTGGGAAAGAGTATTTGCTATGACCAATATGTTCTCTTGGCAAAATTCTGTTGGCCTTTGCCCTGTTTCATTCTGTACTCCAAGGTCAAACTTGCCTGTTTTCCAGGGATCTCTTGACTTCCTACTTTTGCATTCCAATTCCTTATCATGAAAAGGACATCTCTTTTTCGTGTTAGTTCTAGAACGTATTGTAGGTCTTTATAGAACTGGTCAACTTCAGCTTCTTCAGCGTTAGTGGTTGGGACACAGACTTGGATTACTGTGATGTTGAATGGTTTGCTTCAGAAATGAACTGAGATCATTAGAGATACCAAGGGAACATTTCATGCAAAGATGGGCTCGATAAAGGACAGAAATGGTATGGACCTAACAGAAGCAGAAGATATTAAGAAGAGGTGGCAAGAATACACAGAAGAACTGTACAGAAAAGATCTTCATGACCCAGATAATCATGAGGATGTGATCACTAATCTAGAGCCAGACATCTTGGAATGTGAAGTCAAGTGGGCCTTAGAAAGCATCACTATGAACAAAGCTAGTGGAGGTAATGGAATTCCAGTTGAGCTGTTTCAAATCCTGAAAGATGATGCTGTAAAAGTGCTGCACTCAATATGCCAGCAAATTTGGAAAACTCAGCAGTGGCCACAGGACTGGAAAAGGTCAGTTTTCATTCCAATTCCAAAGAAAGGCAATGCCAAAGAATGCTCAAACTACTGCACAATTGCACTCATCTCACATGCTAGTAAAGTAATGCTCAAAATTCTTCAAGCCAGGCTTCAGCAATACGTGAACCGTGAACTCCCTGATGTTCCAGTTGGTTTTAGAAAAGGCAGAGGAACCAGAGATCAAATTGCCAACATCTGCTGGATCATGGAAAAAAGCAAAAGAGTCACAGCTTTATTGAGATATAATTCACATACTGTAATACTCATGCACATAAAGAGTACAAGTCAGTGGTTTTCAGGATATTCAGAGTTTTGCGTCCATGACCACGATCAATTTTAGGACATTTTTCTCACCTTTCAGAAGAAACCCTGTACCCATTAGCAGTCACTGCCTGCCTGTCCCTGCACCTCTCCAGCCCCAGGGAAGCACCAGTCACCTCTCTGTCTCTATGGATTTGCTATTCTGGACATTTTACATAAAAGAAGCAAGCAACAGGAGGTTTTTTGTGGCGGCTTTTTTTTTGTTTTTTAACTTAGTATTATGTTTTCAAGGTTTGTTCCTGTTGTAGCATGTATTAGTAACTTCCTAAATTTCTTCCTTCAAGGTCAAGCAGGTGGAAGAGCAGAGATTCACACACACACACACAGAAGCCAGTGTCATGATGGAAACTGTCCCATTGTCGCCCGAAGAAATCTCACTGGATCAAGATTAGTTAGTAGTTACAGACTTAGAGGTTAGGCAGTTGGAATCTACTTTTTACCACTGAGGAGCAACAGTGGAGAAAGGATACATTCTTTTGAGTGTGTATTTTTTTTCCCTCCACACTGTACCCTTTATACAAAGAAAGGAAAGCAAAAGAGGATCCAAATGTAAGCGTCTTCTGCCTGCGGTTTTATGATTTAGATTTAATGTTAAGAGGCAAATGAGCGTCTCTTGGTATTCTGCCCATATGTCTCTCTCTTACCTCTTAAAAGTGACAATTCCCAGCTCTATTTTTACAGCGTAAAAGAATGACTCTCCTCTAATGCTTACCCATCATTGTTTATGTTTCAAGTAATTTTAGACGTTCAGACTGTAGCCTTAGGATGCAGGGAAGCGTCGACACCTCTGGGCCAAAGGCTCCCCTGAAGGAGGAGGGGCTTATACACTGGACTGAAATGACAAAGCTATTCATTGGACCCGGGAAACGTCAATCACCTTTGTTCTATAAAGGATGCAAGATGTATCCCTGAGGGGCAGGTTCTGAGAGATACAGGCTATCTATTCTGTCCACCTGGCTCCAGAGTGAAAATATTTAAAGACTAGATTGTCGGTGAAGCTTCAGTCTCTGTCCTGATGCCCACCATTATGTCATGGCCAGTAGATGTTAGTCTAAGGCAACAGACTGGCTCCAAATAGGAAAAGGAGTGCATCAGGGCTGTATATTGTCACCCTGCTTTTTTTAACTTCTATGCAGAGTACATCATGAGAAACGCTAGGCTGGAAGAAGCACAAGTTGGAATCAAGATTGCCAGGAGAAATATCAATAACCTCAGATATGCAGATGACACCACCCTTATGGCAGAAAGTGAAGAGGAACTAAAAAGCTTCTTGATGAAAGTGAAAGAGGAGAGTGAAAAAGTTGGCTTAAAGCTCGACATTCAAAAAATGAAGATCATGGCATCTGGTCCCATCACTTCATGGGAAATAGATGGGAAAACAGTGGAAACAGTGGCTGACTTGATTTTTTGGGCTCCAAAATCACTGCAGATGGTGAATGCAGCCATGAAATTAAAAGACGCTTACTCCTTGGAAGAAAAGCTATGACCAACCTAGACAGCATGTTGAAAAGCAGAGACAATACTTTGCCAGCAAAGGTCCGTCTAGTCAAGGCTATGGTTTTTCCTATGGTCATGTATGGATGTGAGAGTTGGACTGTGAAGAACGCTGAGCGCTAAAGAATTGATACTTTTGAACTGTGATGGAGAAGACTCTTGAGGGTCCCTTGGCCTGCAAGGAGATCCAACCAGTCCATCCTAAAGGAGATCAGTCCTAGGTGTTCATTGAAAGGACTGATGCTAAAGCTGAAACTCCAATACTTTAGCCACCTCATGTGAAGAGTTGACTCGCTGAAAAAGACCCTGAAGCTGAGAAGGATTGGCAGCAGGAGGAGAAGGGGACGACAGAGGATGAGATGGCTGGATGGCATTACCGACTTGATAGACATGAGTTTGAATGAACTCCCAGAGTTGGTGATGGACAGGGAGGCCTGGCGTGCTGCAATTCACAGGGTCCCAAAGAGTCGGACACGACTGAGGGACTGAACTGAACTGAACTCAACAGTTAGCTCAATTTTTTTTTTTAATTGAGCTTGCAAAATAGNATGGAGAAGACTCTTGAGGGTCCCTTGGCCTGCAAGGAGATCCAACCAGTCCATCCTAAAGGAGATCAGTCCTAGGTGTTCATTGAAAGGACTGATGCTAAAGCTGAAACTCCAATACTTTAGCCACCTCATGTGAAGAGTTGACTCGCTGAAAAAGACCCTGAAGCTGAGAAGGACTGGCAGCAGGAGGAGAAGGGGACGACAGAGGATGAGATGGCTGGATGGCATTACCGACTTGATAGACATGAGTTTGAATGAACTCCCAGAGTTGGTGATGGACAGGGAGGCCTGGCGTGCTGCAATTCACAGGGTCCCAAAGAGTCGGACACGACTGAGGGACTGAACTGAACTGAACTCAACAGTTAGCTCAATTTTTTTTTTTAATTGAGCTTGCAAAATAGAACCAGATATACCATGGACTAATATCTATGCTTCAGGAACACCCACCAAAAGAGGGTTATGTGACGCCTTTTTGCTTTCCTAGAAATTGATTTAGCTTGAGCTCCAGGGGGAGGAAATTGTCCACAGCCAGGCTAAGACAGAGGCTCAGACTACAGTGGCCTCAGTTGCCAGACACAGGGGTCGTGGTTGCGGCCACAGGCAGAAGCAGGGAAGAACTCAGAAACGAGGAGTGACTGTGAGGCTCAGGTACTGCAGCTGGTGACTTCCCGTCTGGGCTTTTCAGTGACCCGCATCCCTGGGGACCTCAGGGGATACCCGCGGGTCACAGCATCAAACTCATGTTCAGAACTACACCCATCAGAAAACAGCAGTAAGGACGCCAAAGTCTGCGCGTAAGGCCCTGTCGCAGGAAACAAAGCGATGCGGTGTTGCTACTCTAAAAAGGTCAAGCGCTGTTTATTAACCACGCTCAAGGAACCTCATTAACCCTGGGAGCGGGAGGACAGCACGGGCTAACACCATACACGTGACATGGCTTGCGTGGCGGCGGGGCCCGTGCTGGGGCCAGATCCACCGTCTAGATCTCCTGTGGTTGCTGCTTGGAAACCCCGGGCTTGGTGGGCTGCTGTCCCGTGCCCAGCCCCTCTCTTCACTCCATGCAGCAGCGGGGAGGCACTGGTCACATTTACTCAGCCCTGGAGCTCCTTCTTGTCCTGGAATTTACTCCTCAGCCCATCCCTGGCAAACAAACAGGTGACCCCAGGTGAGGGAGACAGGACTCCAGAGAAAGCTGGGGGACTACTCTCTATTAATCTGGGCATGCTCCAATTCGCCCTAAGAGTGTACATTTGCATGTAGGATTCTGGAGGCCCCAACTGCAAGAGTATTAGATAAAATTAATGATTGTAATCCTCTGTGATCACATTCAAACCCAATATTCTCAGCTTGGCACACAGCATAGGTTTGCCTGCCCACTTCCCTCCACGCTTTCCTATTAAAACTATTTTCTCAAACGCTGATTGAGTTCTGGCTGTATTATAGGAACTGGGAGGGTGTGGGGTACCTCGGACCTGTATTAGGCCCCCTGAGTAGCTTAGATCCTAATGAGGGCGGCACCAAATAGATATTCCCTCCAGGTATGTAGCTTTTACCATAAAGTTAGACAAACTCAGAGCTAAATTCATTCTACCTGGGGTCAACTAGGACCCCACCTTGAGTTCTGATAGGGGCATGAAGGTCAAGGGCTCAAGAAGGTGGTAGCAAGCAGATACTCTCTTCTTTCTACAAGTTCAAAATACCTGCTTGGATCTTTCGTCTGTATTCTGTGTCCCCTCCTTCTAGGGAGGCTGTTCATGAGAGACAATTCCTCGAGAAGAGATGGCTCGAGGTTGAAGGAAGGCCCATGGCTCTGGGTAATTGCTGGGTGGGCCTGAGACAGTGCGTGTGGTCAGAGAGCAGGATGCCAGCTTAGTCTGACTTCCTGCAGAAATCTGCTGGGCCTTGGCAAACAGTCTTGACATGGAGCCGTGGTGTGGTTCCTTCTGGCTTCTGCCTGAGCCGAGGCTTTCGCTGTGGTTCTGGAGATGGGATCAGTCATAAAATATGGGTCCTTCCTTTTCTTGGAGAAATCAGACTCCCCCCACCTACCAGTCTTCAGTGGTTACTAGTTGAAGAACTGCCCAACACGGCCAGGGCCCATCTAGAATGTTCAAGAGCTTTTTCAAAAGCTCCTGTTTGCTGTGTGCCAGGCACTGTGTTCAGCGCTGTGCCTACGGCACCTTATTTCACCCTGCAACATCTGATAGAGTCTACCCTTATAGACAATTTATCTAAGAGGAAACGGAAGGCTTGATAAGACGGGATCGTTGGATGAGGGTCCATATCGTAAGGGGTGGGGCCAGGATTCCAGATGTGCTTAACATGGAGTCTGCCTTGCCCCCATTCAGCTCAGTCTTCCAACCCCAAGAAGGTAGCACGGCGTGTGCTCGGAGGTTCCAGCATCCCTCGGCCTGGCCTTTCTGGGCGTCACAGGCTCTGCTTTCTCTCTCCTCTGCTCCCCTCCCCTCCCTACCACCGGAGCACTCCTGGAAGGAAACTCAGGAGAAGGGAGGCAGGCACACCGTGTCCTGGGCCCAGGGACAGGTGACCTTTCCAATTCAGCACCTTTATAAATCTTACCTAATGAAGTTAAGGGGGAAAAGAATTAATGAATAAATGAAGGTTAAATCACTCCCTGCAGAAAATTGATGCTGACAGCGAGGGCCAAGAAGAGAGCTTGGAAACAGGGAGCTGACTTGCCCAAGAGGCTTTTAAAATTCCTCTCCCCCGACCCCCGTTCAAGGGAGCTAGAAGGCTGGCCAGTTCTGGGATAGGCATTGAAGGCTTTGGGAAGTCCAAGGCAGATGGCCTGAAGGTGATGGAGTCAAAAGCCATACTCTACTTTGGACCATTTTTTCCAGAAGCGAATTTGCATATGATATAATATAATACGGGTACATGTGTGTACACACACACACACACACAGGCATGCTGTATACGCAATTAACTCCTGCAAGACACAGAGAGTTTGGGTCTGCCGGGCTCATTTCTGGCCTCCTGGGACCCTTGTCAGCACCCACTTCTTAGCCATCTTTATCTTCTCATCACCTCTACACTTGTCACCATTCCCAATGACGAACCCCCAGGCCTGCGCGTCTCAGCCCAACTGGCTCAGAGGGGCTATAGGTGAATGTGTAGCTGGCTTCAGGGATGAAGGAGAAAGAAAAGCTGAAAGGGCTGTGGGCCCCTGCATCCATCCAGGCCAGGAGCTCGCACACAGGGCGGCAGAAGCTGAAGGGAGATGGAGTGAAAACGGCAAAAATCAGGACGAACTCTGGGGGGAAGGACTGGGAGAGACTCCAGCTCTTCCAGGCAGTGCGGCTGCCGTACTGGGAGCTCTGGGGCAGGTTGCTTACTGGCTGACATCTCAGTGTAGCTCCACAGTGAAACCGAGATGGAGATGGAGCCCCGCAGAAGAGAATCGGCAGCAGAAATCCTCCCTGGTGGGAGCAGTGAGCAGGACCGTTGATAATGCTGGTTCTCCTCCTCTCTGTGCCTGCTCACAGGTTTTTAAAGCTCCGATCATGAAGACAGGGTGGCTCTGAGGGCCCGGGGCAGCTCGCCCGTCCTAAGTGTGACAGGGCATGGGAGGCAGGAGGCCAGCGCTGGGTTGATGGAGGGGCTGAAGGTGGGCTGGAGCCGCGTGGTGGGCGGCTAGGAGCAGAGAGGTAATACGGAGCCAAGGGCCGACTAGATCAACTAGTAAACAAAAGGTCACAGTGATTCTCCCCAGGCACCCAGGGAGAAGCAGAGAGCTCTGCTGACGGCAAGAGCTGACAACTGGCAAATGAGCCTCTGCAGTTATCTCTTCCCTTCCTTCTTCTTGTCTCATAAGACAGAGGCTAGAAATAGATGCAACTGGCAGATGACTGAAGGATGAAAAATGAGCAACATGTTAGTTGGACTGGGGTTGGCGGTGGGGGTGCTCAGGGGTAGGGGAGCAGGAAGCTCACGAGCGAAGCCGAGGGAAGGACAGGGCTTAGCTGGAGCCGCTTCCAGGGTCTGGCTCTTCCTCTGTGCCAGGCATTCTGCAGGGATTAGTCACTGAATCTTCTTAGCACCCTTATAAGGCGGGTCTTACTCTTCTCCCCATTTTTTAGAAGGGAAAACTGAGGCTTTAGGAAGGATAAGCCAGGCTCGACTGAAGAGTGGCAGAGCCAAGAATACAGGCCCACCTGCCTCCAAGATGAGCTCTTTAGATTACCCGCCAATGCCTCCGAACCCTCCCTTTCCTTGTCTTTTCCTCTCTTCCAAGACTTCAGTCAGTGTTTATTGAGCACCTAGTAAGGGCCAGTACTCTTGCCTGGACAATCCCATGGATGGAGGAGCCTGGTGGGCTGCAGTCCATGGGGTTGCTAGGAGTCAGACACGACTGAGCGACTTCACATTCACTTTTCACTTTCCTGTATTGGAGAAGGAAATGGCAACCCACTCCAGTGTTCTTGCCTGGAGAATCTCAGGGACAGGGGAGCCTGGTGGGCTGCCATCTATGGGGTCGCACAGAGTCAGCCATGACTGAAGCGACTTAGCAGCAGCAGCAGCAGCAGTAAGGGCCAAACACTGTAATACGTTTTTGGGAGACAGAACCTGCCTGGACAGGCAAGGTCCCTGCCAGCAAGGAATGCTGTTGGGATGACCAGCTGAATGAACCGAACCGGCGCACTCTCCTTTCTTTTCCCACGAACCTGCGTCGGGCAGAGTCTTCCCTGCCACACAGCGGGAGGGGTGACTGTCCTGAGGGACGGGGCGCTGGCCTGGCCACGGGGCTTCAGCAGTGGGTTCTGCCCGTGGAGGGCCTCTTCCTTCTCACCGCACATCTTTTCACTTGCTGCTCAGCTCCGAGGCCTGGCCAGGGGCCCCGCTGGTGGAGGAGGATCACAGAGAGCTGGGCATGAGCTTGTTTCCTCCCAGGCACCATGTTCCAGCAGTGGGGCTGGGGAACCAGCAGTGCCTTCTCTCTAGGCTGAGGCTCCTCTCCTCTTGACAAGAGGAGGTGGGGAGCGTCCACCAGAAGGCTGCCTGCCTGTGAACTGTGGATATTCCACGAGGACTGATTCCCCGAAACCCTTGCCTTCGGCTCCAACATCAAATTTAGGGGAATGGTCCCTGAACATGCTGAATTCTTTCATGGCTCCATGCTTTCCCTCACTTGAGAAGCGTTCCTTTGCCTTTTTTTTTTTTTTTTTCAAAAAAATTGAAGCAGAGATGATTTATGATGTTGTGTTAGGAATCACAGGCTTCCCCCACGGCAGCTCAGTGGTAAAGAATCTGCCTGCAGTGTGGAAGAGGTTCAATCCCTGGGTTGTGAAGATTCCCTGGAGGAGGGCATGGCAACCCACTCCAGTACTCTTGCCTGGAGAATCCCAGTATGGGCTACAAGTCCATAAGGTCACAAAGAGTTGGACACAACTCAAGTGACTTAGCACTCATGCCTGTTAGTAAACACAATAAAGTGATTTTTCAGATTCTTTGGCTTTTGCTCCCACTCAGTGAACCCCCTCTCCTTTCGTAATATACCTAGAATATCAACCCCTCCAGGAAGCCTTCCTTGACTCACCAGCTCTGTCGGGTAGCACCCTCTCACACACTCCCAGTGCTCTGCACACTGTATTGTAAATTTGGATGTGTGCATGCATCCTGGATCTGTGATTTTGTGAGGGCGAGCTCTGTGCGCATAAGAAGTCCTCAGAGGTTGTTGATGAGTTACTTGGTGGGTGAATGGCTAAGTAAGACACTGTTCTCAGCTCTGTCCATTTTCCCCTTTTCTAATCTTCCTTCTGCCTGGCTCTCCTCTCGGTCCATCTCCCTCTTCCCATCATTAAACGCGGCTTGATGGACAGACTGAACCCAGACCGCTTGGAAGCCACCAACGGCTGATGACATGGACAGTTCTCCCTCCAGCTGGTGCAAATTTCAAACCCCAGCCTGTAGGTGGTCTGGTAGGGAGTGGGGAAAACCAGAAGCAGGAGAGAGGAAGGGAACTCTGGGCAGAGTGGTGAAGGCTCAGGGAATTGAACTGTACGGCATGCAAACTATGAAGGAAGACTGTGGCTGAGACGCTGAGTCCCTAAGCAGGGCAGGCGAGATCAAAGGGCCAGCTGGAAAACCACAGCAAAGCAGGGCTCTGAAAACAGCAAGCCCGCCTGCAGGAGAGGGGGCATGACCACGTCCCCCGGCAGGGAGCACAGCAGAGCTTCCTGCCCTGTTGCAGGAAAAAGTCGTGTTAGTGTAGAGACCTCTCCACAGCCCAGAACACAAAGTGATGCTATTTTCACCTCCCTTGTCTCCACGTACCCCTGTCTCACGCGCACACACACACGGATCACAGACGCCGATCCGGGTCAGCCTCCAAGGGCTGTGCCCACAGCCACCGTCTGAAATATATTTACGGCTGCAGAAAACAGCCACATGTCATGGCCGCGGAGAGCATTCTGATACATTTTATTGATGGGGAAACTGAGGCTCCAGCTGGCCTTAACTCAGAGGCACTCGTGACAGTCTGTGATGAGTCCCCGGAGGCAGGGTCCTAACTTCCCACTCCCCCGACACGCTGCCACACTCATCCCTCTGCTGCCCCTTTGACTCCCTGGCAGCTCAAAGCTGGGTTCTAAATGTTGTCTCTTAGGCCAGCCCCAGAGAGAAAACCTGTCCGACAGGCAGCACGTGTGAGCGAGCTGGGCAGAATGCATGGGTAGTGAAGCAACCCTCTCTCTGATATTCCTAGAAGCTAGCTTAGGGGGTCATTTCTGGCTGGGGAGCTCAGAAACTTTTCTCTGGGAAAATCCACTAGTGATCAGCTTCCTGTGTCGGGGAAAGCCAGTGTTCTAGGAACCTCTGGATAAAAGGCCATCTCACAAGGGCAGCGGGACCCTGGTCCAGGCGGGAAGGAGCTCAGGCTGCCTACTGAGGGACCACCTCCCCGCGTTCCCTGACGGACCCCATGGAGTACAGGCTGGGCTCTCAGAACGCTAACTCGTGCTTCTTCCCAGGGGCTCACTGGCCCCCCTCACCCGCGCCCCTTCCCTCACACCCGGACAATCTCTTGGCACCTCCAAGGCTGCATCTTCACATCACAGCGGCTGGAAATAACTGCACGGGGGCTCCTCTTGATGTGGCCCGCTTTTGTGTTGATCAAAACACCAAAACGAAATCAGGCTCTCCACATCTGACTGAAGCCTAATTGGAAATCCCAAGCGGCACTAAATGTCACGGTCTAAATAAAACGCACTTGGTTACAGAAACTCCACGTGGGGAGTGTGAGAGGGTGCTCTAGTAGGGAGCTGAAACGTAGGTTGCAGGGTTCTGGGGCGTCATGATGGGGCCCCCGCATTTGGCCGGATGAGACAGACTCAAGATGGCATCACAGAAGGCTCTTGAGAGCCCAAGAACCCCTAGGTAGGGCCAGCAAGGCAGCCGATCGACACCTGTTGCCTGGTTCATACTTGGAAATGCACCTAAAATGCTCATCAGCTTTGTGCAATGTCACTCACGCGTCTGCACCTGCCCTCCTCGCAAAGGTGTGCCTCTGCCAGACAGGCCGCGTGGTAGAGAGCGCAGGGCAGGGCTGGCCTCACCCACTGGGCGCCTTGAACTGCGCTCCTAGGTGGTGAGGGGATGGCAGGCAGGGCAGGAGCTAGCCTGGCAAGCGCCTCTGCCCGACTCTGCCTCCTAGGAGTCCCGAGGGCCTTGCCCCGGTCGCTGGACCCTGCCACCCCTGACTGCCCCTCATGTCACACAGGGCTGGGAATACCCGTCCTTCAGGGCTGCTGTAGAGATGATGCTGGTGGGGGACCTGGCCTGCCGGACAAGCAGCCGCTTCCTGGGGCGGGTGCCCTCTCTCTTTCCTCGCTGACCTCCAGAGACATTTCCTGTGACGGGACACACCGGGCAGCAGGCCTCTGCTGGTTACTTTTTTATAAAACAAAACAGCGCCCTGCCCCGGGGCCCTTGGCGGGTGTCCAGGGAGGAGTCGCGAGTCTGGCCCGGTCTGGAGCCCTGAGAGGGGCAGGTGGACCAGGAGCAGGTGGACGGGGAGCGGGCGGGGCGGGCCCGCTGCAACCGTGCGGCCACCAGGGGGCGCCATCCCAGGAGGACGCGGGACAAGGCTCAGCCTCGCTCCGTCGGTTCCCGGGAGAGGGTGCCGGGGGTGCGGG
>SJYX01016705.1:50853-76109 GCA_006410675.1 Oreotragus oreotragus | reverse complement strand
TCCGGGGCGGGGGTGCGGGGCGGGGGGCGGGCGCTGTCCCAGCTCTGCCCGCGCGCCAGCTCGGGGGCCCTGGGCAAATTACTTAGCCAGGCTGAACTGCAGTTTTCTTATCTATTAGAAAAAATATAGCAAAGACAATACTGTTTATCCCAGGAGATTGTTGTATTAGCCAAGGTCATGTTTGCAAACTATCAGAAGAAAAACACGCCCTAAATGTTAGTCAGATTTCAACACGACTTAAATTAGGTAGAGCGGAGAGGCAAGGCGGCGTGGCCAAGTTTCTTTTCGAGGTGTGGCTGTGAGGGGAGCTTGACTTGCAGAGCTTCACCTGGCGATTATGTGTGGGGCCACAACCGTAAAAGCATAATTACTGTTACTAACGTTTATTAAGCAGGTGATACGTGTCAGGTACTTTTCAGAGTGCTTTTTAATGTATGAATTCACTTCATTTAATCTTTTTAATGTATGAATTCACTTCATCTAATCCTCAAGCAATGTCATAATTATCCCCATTTTCAGATGAGGCAAGCGAAGCACAGAGAGGTAACAATTGGCCTAAGGTCACACAGCAGGAAGCCAGTATTTGAACCCAGGAAGGTGGGCAGGCTGGCAGTCTCTAGACTGCATGCTCTTCATGGTGGCCAGGAAACTGCCCATCATCCGCCGCTATCTACTTCTTTGCACTCTGGCTTGGTGGATACTTTGGTTTCAAGCTTTCAAAGGTCCCCTGTTCTCACTTATAAAAGGAAGGACTGCCTTCACCAGACAGTCCCTGAAGCTCCCCCAGCCCTGGACTGCTATGTCAGGGAGAGGGTCTGTCCTGAGTGAGCCCAAGCGTGGAGGGATGAGGAAGGGCTCCCCATGGTCGGTACGAGCTACTTCAGTCACGAGGCATGCTGTATATCTCTGCGACAGTACTGCTCACTTTATATCGCAATCTATCTATACATCATTCTTCCCCACCAGAATGTAGAGTCCCTGAAGTCAGGGATTATATTTTATTTATCCCTATACAAAAGCATGCTGAACGGTGCTGCTGTTGTTGCACTGTAAAGAGCAGAAAGAAATCTAGAAGGCACCTATCTACAGAAATCAAGAAGGTACCTATTTATAAGACCTTTTGCCAGAATATGACTTAGAAAGATTGCCCTGTCTATATCTGCATATGCAGATAAGTTGCCAGTGGACAGCTCCATGCATTATACATGGTAGACACTTAATGGTCTGTTGAATGAATGAGTCTCTGTATGCAAATGAGATGCAAATCTTTCCTTATTTTAATTTGACCCTTGGGAACATCTTCAGGGACTCCTTTGGGCTTGGGTAGCTTTAATGTTTTTTAATTGAAAGTCTTTTTTTTTTTTTTAAACACAACCGATTTTCGGTCTTGCCTGTGCTGAGTGAAGCTGCTGCCAAGTTGGGAAAAGAATGCCGGGCTGGACCAGGTGACTTAGGATTAATTCTGGCTTTTCTGGTAATTCGGGGAATGATGTAGGAAGTGATTCCCCTCTCCGGCACCGTTTTCCTCATCTTTAGTATAAGGGGAGGAGTTCCTTCTGGGATTGAGGTTCGGTGATTTCCTACCTCTCCATCCTAGGAGCGTCATTCTGGGTCATCAGAGAGTTAGCATCCGGCAGTCCTACCTGGTGAGAGACATCACGTCCCCTGCCAAGGATTAGAGGAAGAGTCTCCAGCCTCCCTGCCCATTTAGAGAAATGAGCTTTTTTGGCACCGATGCTCCCAGCCTGGGCATTGTGTTCAATCATTTCTTTCCAAACCAAAGGATTTTAAAATAAGAGGCTGGAGTTTTCTTTCTTAAGTACAAGCCAAGCGCCTGATTAATAGGGTGGGTTTGTGATTCGCTTCCTTCATGTGAAAATATTTATTAAAAATGCTCCAATGAGAATATTAATAGCCAGGGAATCAGCTCCGTGTCAGCCTCTTTGTTCCCTGACATTTGAAATGGGGGGAGAGAAAGAGGGGAAAAAAAAACCAAACCCGGGCCTGGGGTGGTCACTGGTCCCTGTGCCCCGTCCTCCGGGAGGCAGGCTTCGCCCCTCCTTTGGGAAAGACGCTGAGATGTGTGCTTGGCTTCTGGGCCACACTGAGGTCCTTAACGAGAAACATGTGTGCATCAAAGGCCTGGATTGAAAGTGACACATTTGAAAACACAAGTACGGCAGAAATTTGCTTATCCTCACTTTCCTAATCCGCAAACTCTGTAATTCTCCCCCAAAGTCCGCCAGGCTCTGCTCCAGCCCCTGCCTCCTCAGATTCCCTCCTTCCCCGGCTGCAGCCCAGGCCTCTCAGTCCAGGCAAAGGGAGGTCTCCTGTTACTGGGACTCCGACCGCCTTGTAAAAATACACCTTGGCACACTCTGCCTGCACCCTGGGAAGCCTTATCACCAGGACTAAACAAATGTGCACAATCAAAATAATAGTCTGAGATGTCAAAATAAATGAGCAGGGGCCATCTGGAAGGACGGCTCCGCACGTTCTTTTCTGCTCCTTCCCCAAGTTGATAGAGGCCCAGGGGCTTGGCCATTCAGTGGCCTTGGCCACAGGTGACAGACTTAGTACCCTTACATCACAACAAGGCCCTTTGAAAATGCTTCTTATTTTTGGCCCTCGGTCCCAGTTTGTGGTTGACAGGCCCTCCTCTGAACCAAGGAAACCACAATTGATTCTCAGGTGAAGCTGGCTGGGCTGGCATGCTGGGGGCACTGGGTCTGTCCTCCCAGCCCCCTCCCCCACCATGCACGGCGTCTTAAACCAGTGCAAGGAGTTGAGGGGCAGGGGTCTCTCCTGCGCTTGAGACCTTCAGAGAAGGGCGGCTTCATAATCTTTCCAAATAATTTTGATTTCTAGTAACTCCAGGCCAGAGTTCTCCTTGCCCCAACCCTCTGAAATGACTTAAGGTGGAGGTGGTTAGAAAGTCACTATCCATTCATCCACAGTGAAGTCCCATTGCCCTGCCCTGCATGTGAAGGTGGGTCGCCCAGGAAAAGGGTCTTCTAAGGGGGCTGCTGCAACTCTGCACAGGGAGACAGACCGGGGCAGCCCTTGAATATTGCATGCCATTGCCTGGGCAGTTTCCAGGTAGCGTGATCGTGTTCCTGATGGATTCCTTCAAAGGCTTCCCAGAAGCAGTTTCAAGAGCCGCCTTTGATGTGGGTCTCCTTTAGGGCTCAACGCACCCTTCAGTCCATCACCAGCAGCTGGCACTTCTCTGTGAGTTTAGGGAAACCAAACCAGCTCTGGGGACTCTGACCTTAGGTGCTGGGCGTAGTGCAGGCTGAAATGGAAGCTGGCCTGCTCCAGGCCCCATGGGCCTCATACTGCGGTCAGGACGGGTGAGCTTTGAAGTCCTTACCAGCTCAGATGCTCTGTGGGTCCCTGACCCTGCAAGACAGGAAACCATGCATTTATCTTCCCCGTGCCTTGGGTCTCAAAGCGGGGTCATGGGCTACACGCATCAGAGTCATGGGGAGACGGGCAGTAGAGCGGTGAGGAGGCGGGCAGAAGAGGGGACTGCATGACTTCTAAGGTTAAGTCATAAAGAAGGCAATGACATTCCCACCTGTTAGGTAGTTAGAATAGGAAACAGGAGTCCAGAATGGCGGTGGCTAAAAGACAAGGAAGGGAAAAGCCTGCGAAAGTGGAACAAAGGAAGGTCTGAGGACCTGAGTGAGGACCTCAGCTAGGACAAACAGCATTCCTGGCTCTCCCGACTGACACAGGGCAGGCCCAGGGGGAGGAGAAAAACCACATAAAAAGAGGATCCAAAGGCCGGGGATCTCTCTCTCTCCCGCACGCTGGGGTGCTCCTCTCTTCACGATTTATGTAGGGCAGGCCCAGGGGAAGGAATAGACTTATAAAGAGAGGAGCAAAAGGGCCGGGGGTCTCTCTCTCCCCCACGCTGGGGTGCTCCCCCCTCTCTTCTCCTCGCGTCTTTGGGTCGGCATGCCCTCTGCCTCGAGGATGTATTTTCCTGCTATTTTCTAAATAAAACTGAGCTGTAGCACGGAGCCGTAACATGGACCTGTCTGAGAGCTGTGACAGTCTGTACGAGACCTGAGAGCTGTAACGGGCTGTCTGAGAGCTGTGACAGGCCAGAGGCTCTAACGTCCGGTGCTTCGAAACAGAACAGAGGAGAATACACTCGCCTGACACACCTGATCTGAGGAAACAGTCGCTCTGGGAGCCTTGAGCGGCCGTGCTCAGGAAGTCTGAGCACCTTCAGGCCGCCATGCTGTGAGGAAGCCCAAGATGCAGGGGGAGGCGTCATGGAAGCCACCGTGGCTGACGGCCCAGCTGGTTCCCGCTGCCATGTGTGCGCAAGGACGTGGCTGCAGACCAGGCTAGCCCTAGTCATCCAGTCACCCTGGCCCATTCACGTCTTCCCAGCAGAGGCTCCAGTCTGGATGCTGCAGAGAAGAGACAAGCGGCCTTTGGGGCACCTGCCTGAACGCCTGACTTTGTTTGTGAGCATGACAGCTCCATCTCTGGCAGTGAGCTGGAGATACAGTTTCTCAGGCAGTGAGCTGGAGATACAGTTCACGTTGTTGCAGAGGTCAGACATGGTACGCCCCCGGGGCAGCCCCTTTCCAGCCCACTGTCCACACATGTGGCCAGACAGGAGCTTGAGTCTTGGGAGGTGACCGGGGCTCAGAGTCCCCCTCCCTTCTCTCCACAGATGCCCGGAATATGGCCTCCTGGGCCTCACACATGAGCCCAGAGCTGCCTCCGTCTGTATCAAGGGGAGTGGGATTGTTTAGTCTGCTGCATACATTCCTGTATCTTAAAAATAAATAGCAGATTGTGAGCGACTCAGCCAGACACTGTCATTCAACCAGGACAGAGGTTTCTGAGGCATCCCTTGGGATCGAGCAGCAAGAATGTCAGGTTGGAGGTGTGTGCCTGAGACTGGGATCTGTCTTAGCCATAACTTATAGTGGAGATGCTTCTGGCCCTCCCTGGGGTCTCAGAAATTCTAATAATCCCACTAATGACAATGTTGTTCAGTCGCTCAGTCGTGTCTGCCTCTTTGTGACCCCATGGACTGCAGCACACCAGGCCTCCCTGTCCATCACCAGCTCCTGGAGCTTGCTCAAACTCATGTCCACTGAGTCGGTGATGCCATCCAACCATCTTGTCCTCTGTCATCCCCTTCTCCTCCCGCCTTCAGTCTTTCCCAGCATCGGGTCTTGTGATAATGATGAAAGTCATTGCCACTTATTGAAAGCACTGACTGTGTGTTAGACACAATGGTAGGCAGTCTATATACGGTCTCTCAATCCTCGAAGCAGTCACCTCTATTAGGTCCATTATACAGATGGAGAAAGTGAGGTGTCGAAAAGTGAAACAACTTTTTAAGAAAGCCGTATGTCTAGTTAGTGGCAATAGATGACGTGCAAAATGGTCTGACGGCCATGCTCCTGCTATTAATCACTATGCTATCTTGCTTCTCCAGGTCTTGAAATAGACAGCAGCATCCCATGCCCTCACCCACCCTAGACACACACACACACACACACACACACACACACACACACACACACACACGTGCGCACCCACATCCATTGCCAGCCTCTCTGCTGTTCCCAAGGCCTTTTCCAGCCTTTGTGGAGCCATTCTCCACTGTGACTCCCTTTTTCCATTTCACCCTTCGCTGGATCATTTTATGCCTCTATTCCCTCTGCTAATTCAAACTAATTAAAGTATAACATAGAATAATTGCTTCCATCCCCATACTTCTTTCCCATCCACCCCGCGTACAGGGGGAGCTTCCCTTTCGGAGAGCGGCCAGCCTGACAAGTTGGGTGGGAACTCAGGCTATCAAGTTGCTTTTCATCTCATGACTCAGGTTTTCACTTGGCTCACTGCCTGATTTTCCCCGGACCCACGGTCTGACTTCCATTAGACACCGAGGACGTGGTAGCAGCTTGTATCCCCTCCCACAACATCTGCAGGTCGATTCGCTGTCGAGGAAGCTGGGGCGGACTTTCTAAGGAAGGGCCGGGCAGCCTATCAGTGGAGCACCTGGCAATTAGTAGGATTGGGGGAATCGGGTCCCAAACACTCCCCTGGGACCGGTAGGCCTTGGATCTATTAGCAGAACATTAACACTAACTTGTCAAAGGTCGTTAAGCAGTGGCACTAATGGCCCAACCTTCTTACTAGTCCTATTTCTTAATTACATTTAATTAACTAAGAGAGAGAGAGAGAGGAAGCTTGCCTGAACACATGAGCCTATATTGGATTGTTCTGACTCCATGGGGAGTGGCGTCAAGGATACAATAGGCACCATGATTTGGGGGAAGGGGAGGGAAACGGAGACAACAGCTAGGGACCCGGGGAAGGCGGAGACGAGAGGAGGCTGCCCAGAGGTTGACTGTAAAGTGAAGGTGAAGGTGAAGTCACTCAGTCGTGTCCGACTCTTTGCGACCCCGTGGACTGTAGCCTACCAGGCTCCTCCGTCCATGGGATTCTCCAGGCAAGAATACTGGAGTGGGTTGCCATTTCCTTCTCCAGGGGATCTTCCCAACCCAGGGATCGAACCCAGGTCTCCCACATTGGAGGCAGACGCTTTAACCTCTGAGCCACCAGGGAAGCCCATAGCCACCGTTCCATTCCCACTGCAGGTTCATCCTTGGGGGAAGACGTTCATACGAGCACACACAGCCTCATAAAAAGCCTCCTTCCGAAAGTTCTTTTGGTCTAACCTCAAGATTGTTTCCTGTGCTTCTGAGGCTGTCTTCTGGAGATGGAAAAGAGTCCTGATCCCCAGACCTTAGACAAATAGCCGAAAGAGACTCTACAGTCCTATTTATTCTATCTTTCAAGCTGAGGACACTGAGTCCCTGAGAAGTCCAGGGTCTAGGTCACTCAGCTAGTTAAAGAGGGGCCGGGACGAGAACACAGGTCTCCTGGCCTGGCCTGAGGCCTGCTGGCAGTGCCTACCGCCACCTAGCTTCCTCCTAATCAGCACCCACGGTCCCCGCCCTCCTGCGTAATGGGATCCTAAGGGCTGAGAGCTGGGAGGAGCCGTCGGGAATGAGCGATTGTAGTGTGCGAGGTGATGCGGCAGGAACTGCCTGCTTGCCGTCTCAGCCCGTATCGCATCGATCCCCGTGAGACGAGGTGGTGGGGCTTGTCTGAGGCCATCCTGTTGAGAATGTCAGACCTCAGACAGGATCCTGTTATTAGACACAAATCCTCCATTTCCACCAGGATTCACTGGTGGCTCAGACGGATAGAGTTTGCCTGCAATGCAGGAGACCCGAGTTCGATCCCTAGGTCGGGAAGACCCCCTGGAGAAGGAAATGGCAACCCACTCCAGCATTCTTGCCTGGAAAAATCCCACGGACGGAGGAGCCTGGTGGGGGACAGCTACAGTCCATGGGGTCACAAAGAGTCGGACACGACTGAGCAACTTCATCTCACTTCCTCCATTTCAGAAGGGAGGAAATAGAGGCTGTTAAGGGGGTCATACATCCAGTATCAGGGCAAACACTGAACCAGAACACATGTCATCCGATTTCATTACCATTGACTGTTCCCTCGCCACACATTCAACTGCTCCCTTAGAGAGGTCCAGGCTGTTTGGGAGAACTCTGCACTCGCCTCAGATGGCCCTCCTGAGTGGCTCTTGGCCCCCCTCCCCGAGCCCGGCCCCTGGTGTGATCCCCAGGGTAGCGACTGGCACGTGGCCTGTGGCTCTCCAAGCGACAGGACTACGAGCTCTACCACCAATCCTCCCTCCCCCACCGCCCCGCCCTGACGCTGCCCACTGATCCGGGCTCTGCCTGGCACAGGGACTTCGCTGACTCACAGCTCACCTGATTCAAAACAGCCACAGGGCATGAAGCCCAAACTCCTGCTATATCTGCTCAATGTGACAGTTACTACTGAGCGGCTCTGCTGTGGTGCAAACTGAGAGGACCTGGGCGGCAGACCCAGATGAGACTGAAGGAGGGTTACTCAGAAATGAGCTGCAGACGCTGGTTCAGTCAGAGCTGATGCTCTCAGAGGCAACATCAGATATGCTTTGGAGAGGTCATTATATTCCCTGAAGGCCACTTATCAGCCTCCAGCCCTTTCCCTCAGTCACATTTTGAATTCAGTTTCAAAAAGCATCTCATTTGAGTGAAAGATATGAATCCTGTGGACAGGGGAGCCTGGCAGGCTACACAGTCCATAGGGCTGCAAAGGGTCGGACAGGACTGAAGCAACCGAGCATCTAGCCCAGAGACGTGTCTCAGCATCGTCTCAGTCCCACCAAAGTCTCACTGGCCACTTCTGTTGGCTGTTCCTGCTTTTCCACTTGATGGGGCTCTGAGAACCCAAGAAAGAATTTTTATCCAGAGACATCCGCTGGATCATGGAAAAAGCAAGAGAGTTCCAGAAAAAACATCTATTTCTGCTTTATTGACTATGCCAAAGCCTTTGACTGTGTGGATCACAATAAACTGTGGAAAATTCTGAAAGAGATGGGAATACCAGACCACCTGACCTGCCTCTTGAGAAATCTGTATGCAGGTCAGCAAGCAACAGTTAGAACTGGACATGGAACAACAGACTGGTTCCAAATAGGAAAAGGAGTACGTCAAGGCTGTATATTGTCACCCTGCTTATTTAACTTCTATGCAGAGTACATCATGAGAAACGCTGGACTGGAAGAAACATAAGCTGGAATCAAGATTGCCGGGAGAAATATCAATAACCTCAGATATGCAGATGACACCACCTTATGGCAGAAAGTGAAGAGGAGCTAAAAAGCCTCTTGATGAAAGTGAAAGTGGAGAGTGAAAAAGTTGGTCTAAAGCTCAACATTCAGAAAACGAAGATCATGGCATCTGGTCCCATCACTTCATGGGAAATAGATGGGGAAACAGTGGAAACAGTGTCAGACTTTATTTTTGGGGGGCTCCAAAATCACTGCAGATGGTGATTGCAGCCATGAAATTAAAAGATGCTTACTCCTTGGAAGAAAAGATATGACCAACCTAGATACTATATTCAAAAGCAGAGACATTACTTTGCCAACTAAGGTCCGTCTAGTCAAGACTATGGCTTTTCCTGTGGTCATGTATGGATGTGAGAGTTGGACTGTGAAGAAAGCTGAGCCCTGAAGAATTGATGCTTTTGAACTGTGGTGTTGGAGAAGACTCTTGAGAGTCCCTTGGACTGCAAGGAGATCCAACCAGTCCATTCAGAAGGAGATCAACCCTGGGATTTCTTTGGAAGGAATGATGCTAAAGCTGAAACTCCAGTACTTTGGCCACCTCATGCCAAGAGTTGACTCATTGGAAAAGACTCTGATGCTGGGAGGGATTGGGGGCAGGAGGAAAAGGGGACGACCGAGGATGAGATGGCTGGATGGCATCACAGACTCGATGGACGTGAATCTGAGTGAACTCCGGGAGTTGGTAATGGACAAGGAGGCCTGGCATGCTGAGATTCATGGGGTCGCAGAGTCGGACATGACTGAGTGACTGAACTGAACTGAACTGATCAGCTTGCTCCTCAGCCATACTTAACATCTTCTGAAAATATTAATACTATGTCAATCTGGCTCTATTTCAGGCATTCCCAACCTCTGGGGTCTAATGCCTGATGATCTGAGGTGGAGCTGGTATAATCACAATAGAAATAAAGTACACGATAAATGCAATGTGCTTGAATCATCCTGAAACCAAGCACGCCACCCCCTCACCGCCATCTATGGAAAAATGGTCTTCCTTGAAATTGGTTCCTGGTGTGAAAAAAGGTGGGGACCACAGGTCTGTTGGATCCTCTGACCATCCTTTTATGCCCCTGCCTAGGGGACCGTCCCTTCACCCATCCTTCTAAACTTGTAGATGATTCTGCAGAAGCATGCAGAATGGCGGTCATCAGATGACGACACAGTGTTACATTGCGGGGTGTTTGCTTTGGGAATTGTTATTTCCTTTTCTGTATGTATTATTTCAATTTGTATGGTACCCATCTACCATTTTAAAGAAATAACCGTTTGTCTTAGAAACAAAAACAGGAAGGAAAGGCAGAGCATTTATAGCCTCCAATCTGATGCTAAAGATTCCCTTGTTAGATTCCAAGCAACTTAAGGATAGTGACCAAGTTCCATTTATTTTGATGTTTTTCCAGAACCTTGTTCCCAATAAATACATGACCAGCCTTTTTTTTTTTTTTTTTCTTTTTTTCTTTTTTAGGGTTATAAGTTCCCATCTGGACCTGTTTATGCCTTGATCATGGGGGTGACATAAAGGAAGGTAAAAAAAAAAAAGGTGGCTTCAAGAGGAAGTGGTATAGTTTGCCGATGATTGGCCTATGATTTGTGTCATCTCTTCTGAGACGGAATTTTCAAGTTAGAGTTGCAGCCCTACTGCCCTTATGCCATCGGGTACCCGTTTACCTCCACCTCCCTCCCTCCTCCCTCCCTCCTCCCTCGTCCGTCTCAGAATTCACAAACACAAACACGAAGGAGAGAGAGAGAATGCCAGGCCAGGTGAAGCTGATGACCGACGCCTGGGATCTTTGCAGAGTGTTTTGAGAATGACGCCTGAGCAGGGAGGCAGCTTGCGAGAGCTCGCTGGTTGTCCAGCACAGCATCCTTATCTAGCCCAAGTCAGTGTCCTCCACACCAAGACAGAGTCACGGTCCTTTCTGCTTCTTGCGGCCTTGGTCTTACCATGTGCAGGTCAATGCCAAGACTGCCACCACTGTTGACCAACTGCTGACCCACCGGCAATGAGTGGAAGGAAATGGCAAACCACTCCAGTGTTCTTGCCTGGAGAACCCCAGGGACGGGGGAGGCTGGTGGGCTGCCGTCCTTGGGGTCGCACAGAGTCGGACATGACTGAAGCGACTTAGATTGAATAAAACTCCGAGGGAGTAACGTTTCACCCAGGCGGGTGGGGAACCCACTCGGGGGTTACCCAGCAAAGGAGGGAGGTCCATTTCTCAGGGCTCCCCATCTCTGCAGGCAGAGCTGCAGCTCCTCAGAGGTGGCCAAATTCTACCCTGCATCCCTCTAAGACTCAGGCCAAGATTTCTTTTTCATCTCCTTTTGGGGCCCTATCTTGGGTCTATCTCTCCCAGGACTGAGTCCAGCCTGGAGGCCTGGATTATTTACACCTCTTTGGCTCCCTTGAGCAGCAGATTCTGTGGGCCCAGGGCAGTAAATCTACCTTCTAATCACACCAAGCTGCTCCGTGCTGTCAGGCCCGTTCTTGCGGGGCTGTTCATCATGTGCTCAGACAGGGTCTGTGGCCTGCAGAGAAGCTCCGGGAAGTGACTGGCCCCAGTGGCTTCTCCCTGACTCCCTGCATAAGCTTCCCTGGGCCTCTGAGCAGCAGGCCCAGGGGTCTCTCTTGTTCCGCGGAAAAGCTTCTGCACAAAGGTCATGGGTTATCTGCGTCTCCCGGGCTTGGGAGAGCAGGGGTGTGTGCCAGCACGTACCTGCCTCTCGGACATGATGTACAGGTAGCGCTGGTCGATGGAGAAGGCCATGTCCCGGAGGATGGGGCTCCCATCTTTGAGTACGGAGACCATCTCATATTGGACCCCACCGTGGGGGGGACCATCGGCTCGAATCTGCGAAAGAAACAAGGGCATCCTCAGCATCTGTCCTCGGCAGTCCCTTGTGAATTCCCTGCCTGAGCCTAGAGCAGGTAGTTTATAGAAGATAATCCTCACGTCCGGTCCCCAAGGGCTACCCTGAAGCAGGCTGGGTGACAGGGAAGACAGAGGTGCTTCTTAGTTCAAACAGCCCAGTTTCCACCAAGAGGAATCCTTTCCCAAGTAGTGTGAGTGTGCTGGTCTGAACCTTCTAATGGTGGGTTTATCTGTGTGTGCAAATATGTCTTTGGGTGTGATCTGGATATCTTTATATGGTTATTCTTGTGTGTGTATGCACATGTTCTCAACACTGTGTGATGGGGGTGTGTGAGTGTGTGCTTGCGCACACTTGCTTGCGATTGGGGCAGGAGAATCGACATCTACCCACGCTGGTTCTGCCTTGAGCAGGTGGGGGAGGATGGTGGGACCAGCACAGAAACCATCCAAAAACTGGTCATCGAGAGAGTCAAGATTTTAGGATCTCAGAAAGAGCTTTCTGCTCCCGCCACCCCACCACAACAATATCCCCTGAATGATGTGTGCAAATCCCCCAGGCGATTTTGGGGAGCCAGGAATCCCCGAGGACAGAAATCTGGGAGTCAGTCTCGAGTCCATCCCAGAATAAGAAATCAGGAAGAACCTAGAGATCATCGAGTCTGGTGCTTCTCAGGCTCGATGTACAATGAGAATAATCCGGGAGTTTTTAAAACACATGCTGGATCCATTCATCAGGAGCTCTGTGCTGGAGACCTGGCAGCTTCTTTGGGTTTCAAAGCTCCCGGGGGGGCGCTAATGAGCAGCTGGGGTTTAAAAGCACCAATGTCACCCACGGTTATCAAACCAGCATGCCCGGAGATCCGCCTGGAGGGAGTGGAGAAATTCAGCCCTGGGACTGTCCCAGAGTTTCTGATTCAGTGGGAATAAGGCCTGAGAAATTTCGTTTCTAATAAATTCCAAGCCGATGTGGATACTACCGGGCTGAGGGTTGGAGAAACATTCCTGTAGTCTAAGCAATACATGAAGCGTCCTGGTAGCTCAGGAGGTAATGACTCTGCCTGCACTGCCAAAGACTGGGGCTCGATCCCTGGGTTGGGGAAGATCCCCTGGGGAAGAAAATGGCAACCCACTCTAGTATTCTTGCCTGGAAAATCCCAAGGCAGGAGGAGCCTGGAGGGCTACAGTCCATGGGGTCACATGACTCAGCGACTGACACTCAAGTTCTACGTAGAATTTGGAAAGCCAGCAGAGAGAGGCCCCTGAGGACCATCAGTTCATACAGAGGCAAGATGACGGGGAGCCCATGGTTTGAACACTCTCCTCCTGCCAGGCTTCCTGTTTCCAACACAGAAGCTGACTGCTGACCAATAGTGCCAGCCCGGGCCGTTTCTTTGTTCTCTGTCCATCTAAACTCCTAGTTCAAGCCCACTTCCCCCATAAAGCCTTCTCCAATATCTCTACCAAACTAACTGCTCCTCACCCTGAGGGCTTCCCCCCCTCAACCAGACATTTTGTCCTGAGATTATAATCAATTGACTTGTTCATTGTATATGTATTAGCTAATGCGTATTGACTACCTACTTAAATTGTTCACCTTAAATTGCCTCACATGTGCATAAGACCACCAACATTTTGAAGGCAGGAATGCTTTCTGTTTCTCTGAGGACTAGAATGAAACTGGGAACAGAGCTGGTGATGGATAAAAGGGACTGCTTAAGAAATGCTTATTGAAAGGACACGAACTATGATCCAGCTGATAAAGTATCGTGGGCTCTTTAGTGCTAAATCAAAGTTGAGGTCAAAAGACAGTTTTCTCTGGATGATTTTAAGATGAAGTCCCTCCCTCCTATTCACTGTGATTTCTCTCTTGGACTTCTAACCATCTCCTTCCCTCTGCCCATTTCTCCCACCCCACTGAGAGCAAGGACTTACTCATCTCAAGGGCTAAGCGTGGAGCCCGATGCCACAGTAAACACGCAAGCATGGAGGGATGGGTGCATTTTCAGTTTGGCTGGCCAAATAGGGAAGGTCAGGAGCATTTATTTACTGCAGACTTGGGAAAATTGGATTAGTGCTCCTATTCACATTTTTCTAGCCTCCTAAGAGTTTGCGTACTTGAGGGGCCTGAGCCGGGGTATGGTCTGCGATTGTTAACTTGGGCTGGACCAGCGTGGGTAAGAAGGAGACCATAATCCCACTGTGGGGCAGGGTACAGTGGTTCCGGAGTGCCTAGTGGCGGGACCAGCAGATCCCTGCAGGAGGCCCTGTGCCTGGATCCCAGGGGTGGGGACAGTGGAGCAAAGCAAGCGTCAAGGTGCCGTGTTCTCCTTGTCTGCTTCGTGGGTGACTTTCGTGGGAGCTCTGGCTTTGAAGATGAGGAGGTGACCTCAGTGGAACCAAAGAAACTCATTCTCAGCCACTCTTACCCCGGAAACTCCCCTGTAGGGTGGACTCTTCCTCTCCCCTAAACTCCGCTTTCGACCTTTTTCTTCCTAACTAGTGGCTTCCTACTGTTCCAAGCTGTTGCCTTGGCAACTGTCACTAACGCCCCTCCTTCCAGGAAGCAGTGAGGGGGCTATCTAGTTCATTCCTGTTGGGTGGAGGAAAACTCGGGGTTGCCAATGATGTAGTGGGGGCGAGGCTACTGCCCTCCACGCTGGAGCGAATCTCATGACGGACTCAAGCAGAGGGAAGAAAAGGGTCTCAGTCTGGGAAAACACCCACAGTTAAAATAGCTCCCCTTAGCTTTCAGAGCAGCATTCTCTCTTAGATGGAGAAATTAAAAACTTCCAAGAGATTCTTCTAGAAACATAAGTTTCTAACTTTTCTAATCACAAAAGTGCTCCGGTGGGACTTCCCTGGTGGCCCAGTGGTTAGCATCTGCCTTGCAACGCAGGGGCCATAGGTTCAATTCCTGGTCAGGGAACTACCACGGAGCAACTAAGCCTGTGCTCCGGAGACCACAAGCCCCAGCTGGAGAGAGTCCTTGCGTCGCAACGAAAGATCCCTGTGATCCAATGAAGACCCTGCAAGCCACAACCAAGACCAAATGGAGTCAAATAAATACATTAATATTTTTAAAAAAGACTGTTAAAAAAAAACTTCTCAGGCTACTGCAGGATGTAGGGGGAGATGTGACAGTCATGACTTCTGATTGGCTTAACCTCACTATTCCATATCCATAAAATGGGAGAGTTTAAGCTCTGCTTTCGCCTCTGAAAAGGAAAGTCCCAGTGCCACTTACCACCCTCCCTATGACAGCCGCTCCTCTCCAAGGATGTTTTAATTCTCCTCCAGGCACTGGCTCAGCCCCAAGAGCTGCAGAACCATCATCTTACTTCAGGGCTGGCCAGCTCAGGATACCCCCACCTGGGCAGGCTGGTTAACCCTCTGCCTCCTCCCCAAAAGGCTGGGCACACACACTTAGGAGGAGGAACACCACGTCTGGCCCTCCTTCTCCGGGCCCCGGGACTAGATGGTACCCATGGCCATGATGGAGTGGAATCCTACCAAAGATAACTTATCACATACTCTGGAACGTCCCAGTTAGGACTAATCCCAGTCCTTAACTTTTTTTTCTGAATAAGAAGCCTAAACTTTTTTTTTTTTTTCCTGTCTACAAGCCAATAAACCAGTTGAAGCCAGAATCAAACCTGCAGAAATCTGAAAACATCAGAGCTGAAACTAAACCAGAACAGAAAATGTTCTTGATACTGACCCTGAACTGAGCTAGCCTATGTCATTCCCTCTAAATCTCTGGAGAGGGAAGCAGTCCTGCCTGAGAAGTCCATGCTGTCCGCCTCAAGCTGGGCAGCCCTCCGAGATCCCGATGAGGAGACAGGGAAGACGGAGAACGGGGACGGGGGCTGGGGTCCCAGGGGTGAGGCGCGTGCGGGACCGGCCGGCTGGGCAGCAGAGGCCGTTCCCTTCCCTGACTCCTCCCTCCCTGCGGGCAGCACGCGGGAGCGCCGCACCAGGTTCCAGGGTCTCTGCTCTGACTGTGCCCTCGCTCTTGTCTGGCCTTGATTTCTGCCTTCTGTTCACTTTCAGCCCAGTAACCTCACCTCCCCAAGCCTCAGTTTCCCTCGATGAATAGGCGATCTGCTCCATGCCTGTCACAGGAGAACCACAGACTTAGGGAAACTGCTGGAGCTATGGGGCTTTGGAGTCCGTCTCACCCAAGCCCTTCCACTCGTGGACGCAGGCGGTCAGGGCTGGCCCTGGGGCTCCCACCAGCTCCATCCGGGGTGGTCCAGAGGAGAACACGGCTGATGAAGCCAACACCCCTGGACTGAAAAGGGACAAGGGTGGCCCTGCTGTAATTCAAACCCAGGGGTCCCTGTCTTTCTCTGCCTTGGAAGTTTTCAGTTTGGACGTTGCCCTCCGTCCTCCCCAGACACAGGATGGGGACGGTGGAGACTACAGCGGAAACCCAGACTAAAGTGGATTTTAAGACGCGACAGCTTGCGTCTGTCCTGCAGTGTCCCGCGAGCTGAGTTCTCTTCGGCTTTGAAGCTTGCGCCCCAGGGCCAGGATCCAATGACCACAAGGACACAGGACGCTGGAATAGGCCAGGAATCCAATCCAAGAGAAGGGCGTTATCAGACCGAGCTGCACAGGCCCCGCTCCCCGCTCTCCCCCGGGTAATCCAACCAGGCAGAGGAGAGGAGGGGCGTGGAGTGAGTGCAGGGCAGGGAGGTGACACAGGCCAGACGGGGAAAGCTGGGCACTTCAACCCGTCTTTCTCGTTGGGCTCCTCCTCCCCTGGGAGGGCGGGACCTCAGCAGACAGGCAGATTTAGCAGCTGTCATTTTGCTTGGACACTGCTCAGAGGTGGGACAGGATGGACAGTGTCCTACAGTGGAGGGCGACAGTCTCTACAGAGACCAGCAAAAGAAAACTCGCGTGCCGAAACCACTGCCCAAGGAGGCTGAGGCTCGGTCTAGCCAGAATTCCTGCTGAGAGGAGCCTCTGCTGCTCACTGGGTGACCGCGTGTCCTCCTTCTCAGGAGGGCTTTGAACTCAGGGTGACTTCTTTGGTTCATGGTTAAATGTGGACCTGCCTCAAGGTAGGATGGACCTGGTGGATTTTTCAAAGAGCCCTGCTGGCCTAAAGAATTTAATAATAGCGCCCATTTCTATTGGAGCTTCCTTGGTGGCTCAGCGGTAAAGAATCCACCTGCAATGCAGGAGAGGCCGGTTCGATCCCTGGGTCGGGAAGATTCTCCTGGGGAAGGAAATGGCAACCCCCTCCAGCATTCTTGCCTGGAAAATCCCAAGGACAGAGGAGCCTGGTGGGCTACGGTCCAGGGGGCCACAAAGGTTGGGCACGACTGAGCGATTAAACACACAACACACACAACCACTTCTATAGGTTTCACAATGTGCTGACTGCTGTCGAAAGTGCTTCACAAAAATGAACTCATTTAGTCCTTACGAGCCACCCCCGAAGGGCATATTATTACTGTTCCCATTGTACAGATAGGAAATTGGAGGCGCAGAGAAGGATGCCACTTTCTCAAGACCACACAGCTAAAGAGTGGCAGAACTGGGCTACCCACACAGAGTCCAGTTTCTCAGCGTCACCCTGTGACTCCCCTAAGAAATGTTAATGGGTGCACACAGCCGTTCACTGCAGCTGAGAACAGAGGAGATGGTAGACGAGCGTCCAAGCCCTGTCTTTAGCTGCTCTTCCTCCTTCAGCCCCCGAGGCCACAGTGGGACCATCAACTGTCTCCTGGAGGTGGCAGTAAGCTCGGAGCCTCATCTGGAGGACCGTGCTGGGAGGCTAAAAGTCAGCTGATGAGGGCTGGCTCTGGGGCAGGAGGAGGTGAGCTGAAATCCAGGGGAGATTTACTGTCTGGTCTTTCAGGTGGGAGGGGCCTCTTCGAAAGGAGAATGAAATAGTAATCCTATTAGCAGTCACTTGCCTTTAAATCACAGCTAGGTCTGCACAGAAATTAATGACAGCCTCTTTACTTGAATATCCAGTTCAAATCAGCATATCCAATTAACTAGCTTACCTGCAGGCCCCTCCAAACGCTTTTTCTTATGCACCAAGTTCTTCTCTAGTTAGTTCTAAAGTATGGAGCTCTTGCTTGGGATCTGACACTCTTGTATCACTTTATTAGTTGTAGTGGGGGTACTCGTAGTCATAGTGATTTTTGTAATAGCTGCTGAGGAGCCATAGAACCAGGGGTCTTCTTGGGCTTCTCAGTAGGAAGCAGATTGGTTTGAGAGGCAGCACCCCGCAGAGGGAGGCGCTGGTCTGTGTCTGCAGGGCTGGGATCTAATCCCAGCTTTCTCATTAATTGGCTGTGTGACTTCAGGCAAGTTGCTTCACTTGTTTGTGTAACGGGTTCTGTGGCTGCCAAATAAGGGTGGTAAATTCTGTCCTCAGAGCTCAAGCAGGATGTTGGGAGAATGAAATGACTTATTAGCCATGAATTTCAGGACTGTCCAATATTCATTCAGGACATGGCCTCCTGGAAGCTAGGCTTGTGTTGAGAGCTGGGGACGCTTTGAGAAAGGGTTCCCTTAGGAAGGCCCAGGAACGGGCAAGTGGACAATCCCATCAGACCTCACACACCTGGGCTGCCCCAGGTGTGATAGAGGTTTGTAAGGGGAAATCCAGGGAGGCTGGCAAGGAGGGGAGGGCTTCATGGAGGAGCTGATACCGAAACTGAGAAGCAGGAGGGGAAGGAAATGCAAAGTCTTTGGAAACTTTATAAAGTGTGACATAAATATAGACGTGTGATTATTACATCCAAGCCCAGATTTCTTGGAAACTCGGTTTGTCAGACCTGAGTAAATTTGGAGAGGGTGAGGCTTTTGACATGTAGTCACTGAGGGCTCAACAATTTCCGCAGGTCTTACCACCATGTGTCGTAAAATTCCCCTTGGAGGAGGCCTGTATTCTTTGATTCTATTTCTGCCTCCGGACTCTGGGCTTGCGTAGTGCAGAGTGTGTGTCTACATGCACGAGTGTGTGTGTGTGTGTGTATATATACACACTGAGTCTGTTGAAGAAGGTAGAGAAGCCTGCTGGTGCTCAGACTGGACTTGGCAGTGAGTTGATGAGCGTGAGTATCCGCAGCTGTGCCTTCAGTGCTTCGAGGGCGAGGATTTGTGCTGAAGTTTATTTTTGTAGAGTTTCGTGACCCGAATTATTGATAGATTGAAGTCTCTGGTAGATTCGGTCTCTGAGATTCTTCCTCCCTCTCTCCGGCACTCACTACACGTAAATCAACAGATGGCCACGGACACACAGCAGCAGCGACCTCCAGGGTGCTGGAAGGGGCTCAGCGCCCCTCTCTCAGCCCCCAGTCTGTGCAAACGGCAGTCAGCCCACACACAGTCCAGGGAGCTGAGGCTCCCTGGAGGACAGCTGGGAGCCTGCCCCTAAATGCTCAGACAACAGCAGAGGACACAGGAGCCTGGCAGACGTGGCCTGTGGGTTGCATGGAGCCAGGAGAGATGGGGAAGAGGGAAAGTAAGGGTCCTTCCTGCCCACGAGATGGAAGGAGGCCACTGAGGCGCACTAAACTTTGAGAACTCCAGTGACCCTCACCCTTGTGTGCACACACACACACACACACATCCTCCACACACACACACACACACGGATGCTTCCTGCACTGGTCCCCAGTGAGCTGTCGGTCAATCCTGGGCTTTCACACTGGAGACTGACATTTCCAGCTTCAGTTACTTCTGTTTCTGTGCATGTTAGGAATCTGCCCGAGACAGTAACCAGCGGGTGGACGGGCTAGAGCACAGGCCTCGGGGCTAGAGGCTCCTGGATTTCAGAAGGCCAGGTCAGGGAGGGTTTTCTCCTGGAGAGCAGGGAGGGGGTCCCAAGAGGAACCACTTGCCTCTGGACTTCTGCATCTTTGGACGGGCTGAGAATTCTGGCTTCTGAGGACAGGGGATATGGTGACTACGTACCGAGCAGAGACTCTGACCTGGGGTTGGGGACGTTAGCTGGGGTTCTCTTCTAAGTCATGAATTCTCTGCTCCTTATCAGCCAGGGGTGGCTGGCCAAGGCATCACCATCCAACGGCCCACAGAGTGGCGAGGAGCAGTCTGTCTTCATGCCTTCCTGGGGGTAAGGACCGGCTGCACTTCACAAGGGCACCAGCTCCTGTCTCAGGGCCTGGCCCTGTACTTCTCACGGGAGACCGACACCGAGGCCCAGAAGCACCAGAATCCAGCATCTTGGGTCTCGCTCTACCAGGGAGGGCTGGCAAGGGCCGGGAAAGGGACAAGAGAAACCAAGGGAGCTGAGTGATGCGAGGCAGTTCCGGACCTCTGACCTGAGACCAGCCCTGCCTTTCAAGGATGCTCCAGCTCAAGGCTTGGGCAGATCAGGAGGCTCCGGGAACACGCTGAAGCTGCCAGGGGCGGAGGGAGCACTTGATTGTTCTGGGAAACAATAAGATAAACACAGCGAGGGACGAGGGTCGGCAGAAGCATTAAGCAGCCTCAGATGAAATCAAACCACGCAGCAGCAAAGCAATAATTCACTGGGAGCGCACAGAGCTGGGGGGCGGGGAGCATGGAGGGGTAGCAGGAGGAATTCATAAAGAATAATGAGCGTCTCCTGCTAAATTCAAAATCTCTGTTTACCCAAAGCTCTAGCAATGTTGGAGCCTCAGATCTCCATTCAAGCCATCACTCCCAGGTGACTGGCCTGGGGAGGCCCTGGCCGTGTGGGGATACAATCTAACCGCTTAGGCTTTCTGAACTGGGAATGATTTAGAACCAACCTTTAGGTCCATGTGGGGGTTAATGCAGGCTTCTCCAAGCTCTGAAACAGCATGCAGGACAAGGCATATGGAGATATGCCCCTCAGGGTTAGCTACTACCTTGGAAAATTTCCAGGGGGCGCTGGCGGAGAGGGGTGGGGGTGGGGCAAAGGAAACTAACCTGTCCTGGGGCTGGATATACATAGGGCTTTTGAATGGCTTATCGCCCTTTATCAATTAGTTCAACATACTTATGAACATCTATTGAGCGTGACAACCAGTATTCAAAAAAGCTGGAGATACAAAGAGGGAAACACTCTGCGGGGGGGCCTTCCCATCTTACAGCATAAGAAACAAAGTATCAGCGCAGGATTAGGCTGCTGGGAGGGAGCCCAGCAGACCTCCAGGCAGAGGCTGCCTGACTGCAGGGCCTGCACTGAGCCTCTTTCACTCAGCCATCCCCTGGGGCCTCGGCTTTCCCTAAGTCAAACAGGAGGACAATGCCTGCAATGGGACTAAAAATTACATCTAGAAAGTGCTGGGTGTCCCTGGAGATAAGTCCCGGCCAGCAAAATAGATCATATAGCTGTCTCCTCCAGGGTGACAAAGAAGGCCACCTGCAGCTGGAAAAAGAGCAAAACAGGGAGGGCGCTGAAGAGGGTTATTACACTCTTTAATTAACTCATTCTTTTCAATGGCCTAAAATTGCCCCACATTTTATAATCTGGAACAGTAATCTCTTGCTTTCATTAACACGGAGGATGGCATTTCAGGCTGGAAAGATGGGAAGCGAGGTCTAGGCTGTGAGCATGGCTTTCTGACACTGGGCTTGTTGCCTGAGTGCAGGAGACTCCCTGAGACTTTAAAAGGAAAAATCATTTCTTAAAAATGCATGTGGCATGTGTCTACCACGGTGCAGAAAATGTGCAGTAACTGAGAGAAACACATCCATGTCTCTGTACTTCTCTTCCCATTGCTAACGGGCTAGGTCTGAGTCTTTATTGCCTCTTATCTGTGTTACTGCAATAACCTGAGAAATCTCCCTGCCTCCAGCATATTCCTGTTCTAATCTGTTCCACCAAACACTGCCAGATTAATCTTCTTAAAACACGTATTTGATCCTGCCTTTTCTGTATGCAAAATCCTTAAATTTCAGGTGTTTGTAATTTTCTTTCTCTAGCTTATCTTGGTCTCCTATTTTTTTTTAAATGATGAACACACACTACTTTTGGAAGATGAAATAAAGGAAATCACTGCATGCATCCATGCACACACACACACACACACACACACACAAATTACCTGTAATTGTCCCAAGTGAATGGAGAAGGAAATGGCAACCCACTCCAGTACTCTTGCCTAGAAAATTCCATGGATGGAGGAGCCTGGTGGGCTACAGTCCATGGTGTCATTCAGAGGTCTAACTCACATGACCTCACCATTTTCCAATTCAGTTCAGTCGCTCAGTTGTGTCCAACTCTTTTCGATTCCATGGACTGCAGCACACCAGGCCTCCCTGTCCATCACCAACTCCTGAAATTTACTCAAACTCATGTCCATTGAGTCGGTGATGCCATCCAACCTTCTCATCCTCCGTCATCCACTTCTCCCACCTTCAGGCATTCCCAGCAATTTTTTTTCCCGTTAGGTCCCCAGGTTCTTGGTTTTTATACCTCTGCTTAAGAATTTATTTTACTTCTTAGATCCTAATCATCCTTCAAGGCCCAACCCAAACATCACCTCCTCCATGAAGTCTATACCAGCCCCTCCTTTGAACCCCCAAATGCCACCTCCTCCATGAAGTCTATACCTGTCCCTCCTTTGAACCCCACAGTACCTAGCATGGGGGTTAGGTACCGCGCAAGTATCCAGGCACAGGTACTTGTGAACATGTGCAGTTATCTTTCCTGAGACTGCTGTCAGTCCCTGAGAAGCAGACACTGTGTTCTGTGCAGCACCGTATGCCTTGGGTAGTGGGGACTGCTGTGCACTGAGTAGGGCCGCAGGAACACACACTGATGGAGGGATAGATTCTTGCTGCTGAAACCAGGCAGAAGTGGAACGCCAGTCACAGCCTGCGTTGATTTAATCCCCCTAATTGTTAGACAGGGCTGCCCACATGGCTCAGTGGCAAAGCATCTGCCTACAATGCAGGAGACACAGGTTCAATCCCTGGGTCGGGAAGAGCCCCTGGAGGAGGAAATGGCAACCCACTCCAGGATTTTTGCCCAGGAAATCCCATGGACAGAGGAGCCTTGTGGGCTACAGTCCGTGGGGTCGAAAAGAGTCGGACATGACTCTTTCAGAGTCACTAAACTTTAGAGACTTTAGCCACTTTAGACTGAGCGACTACACAACAACAATTGTCAGATATCGTGCCAAGGACTTTACACACATCTCACGTAATCCTCACAAAGGTCTTATATCCCATGTCATAGGCGAGAAACTGAGGCACAGAGGTATCGTGCCAAGGACTTTACACACATCTCACGTAATCCTCACAAAGGTCTTATATCCCATGTCATAGGCGAGAAACTGAGGCACAGAGGTGTGAGTAACTTCCTCAAGGTCACAGAGCTGGCAGGCAGCAAGCCAGAACTCAACTCTCTTGGGCCTGTTTTCCCATCTATAGAAAAGAATGGGCAGAGAACGAAGCAATCATGTCCATATATCTACCCTACCCCCCACAACCAAACCTTCTGGAACCAGGCACACAAACACACTGCTCACACTAGCACCTGTTAAAATGATCTTTTCTTGGCTCCCATGGTAAGAGCTCTTAGCAGGAGGTGTTGGAGAAGACTCCTGAGAGTCCCTTGGACTGCAAGGATATCAAACCAGTCCATCCTATAGGAAATCAGTCCTGAATATTCATTGGAAGGACTGAAGCTGAAGCTCCAATTCTTTGGCCACATGATGCAAAGAGCCGACTCACTGGAAAAGACCCTGATGCTGGGAAAGATTGAAGGCAGGAGGAGAAGGGGACGACAGAGGATGAGATGGTTGGATGGTATCACCAGCTCAATGGACATGAGTTTGAGCAGGCTCCAGGAGAAGGACAGGGAATCCTGGCGTGCTGCAGTCCATGGGGTCACAAAGTCAGACACAACTGAGCGACTGAACAGCAACAACTATAAACATGCAAGGTGCTGCTCTGAAAAGAAGCACTAAGCTGGAGCTCTGCTGGCTCAGCGACAGATGGAGAGTGAGGGTTAAGGTCACGAAGACGGGGTCAGAGTCGAGGTCTGAGGAACAGGGTCCGAGAAGGGCAGGGCAGTGAGGACAGAAAGCCTCCACCGCCTGAAATCCAGGGGCGCCGGCGCAGCTCAAGGCTGCCCTGTGGGCTCTGCTGAGTCTGGCCTCCTGGTGGAGCCCACGGGCAGAGCGGGCAGCTGAGGAAGGGCCTAGCTCTCGTAAAAGATCCTGTTTGAATAGCTGTCGTCACAGCTTTCCCCATCTCCCCTCCCAGGAGAGGGACTTTAATAATGAGCTGCTTCATGACAACAGACCCCTAATTAATTCATTGCTGTTCTTCGGGGGCCAGATCATTCTGATCAAGGTGGGCTGGGGGTGGGGTGGTGTGACGAGCAAGGACCGTGTCGTTTGCTCGATCGGCCATGGACTCTAGCCACCTACCCGGGCCTCGCTGCTCAGAGACCCTTCCCGGTCACCAGTTTCTCTCGGGCTGGACACCTGCTTCTCCTCGATGCCCGCCCCCTCCTGAGCTGGCACCCCACAGCTGCCAGGCGCAGCGCCAGCACTCAGCCCCTGCTGGGGCCTGGGTGCCACACTGCCTGCCGCAGGTGCCAGGGGCTCATGGAGGGGGCTAGTAGAAGGCGGGAAGCGGGCTCGGCCTTGTGCACTGCAAACCTCGTATCACCTTTTCTCTGAACAGAACACCCCATGGGCTCCGGGGTCAGCCAAGTGCCCATCTTTTCCGGCTTCCCATCCTCCCGACCCGAGAGGGTCCCACTGCCCAGAAGGCTATGAGCCCCTGGACTCTGGGCAGCCACACGCCACGGCACCCAGGGGGTGGCTGTCTCTCTGCAGCCGATGGGATTCTTCCCATGAGGATGTGAGCAGAGGACAGGGGTCAAGAAGGCAGGGGGCTGTCCTAGGGATACTGTGAAACAATACATAAAACTCCCCTCAAGGCAGGTCACACTTGAAAAGAAAGAAAGTGAAGTCGCTCCGTTGTGTCCAACTCTTTGCGACCGCAGCTTCTCCACCCAGGGGATTTTCCAGGCAAGAGTCCTGGAGTGGCTGCCACTGCCGTCTCCACACGCTTGGAGATGACGGGAATTAAAGAGTGCCCGGGTCTCGTCTCTGTGAGGAGGGCAGCCTTTCCAGAGGGGTTTGCCATTTCCTCTCTGACACGTCAGGCTTCTCCCCAACAGGTGCAGACTGTCCAGTCAGGGCTGACATCTTAACTGGCTCGGGGTGGAGGCCACACAGGGGACCCTCAGTCAAGGGACTTAATTTTCACTTTCTTCCTCTGCAAGAATGGTAAAAAACAAAACAAAACAAAAACAAAAACACCTGCCAGCATGACAAGGCTATGGTGAGGACAAATTAGATAAGGAATCTGGAAACAGCCAGGACTCTGGAAAGGGCTGCACAGAGGTGAAGGCTTTCTGACTGATTTACTCTTGATCCAGACTTGGGTGGGACCAGACTGAGGAGGAAAACTGGGCCGGGAGGGACTTCTTCAGGGGCCCGAGGCTCCCCGCTCCCCAACTCTCAGCCCTTTCCCAGGGGAACAGCTGGGGAAGGAGGCAGGGGCGGGCAGTGAGGGCAGGCGCGGCGGGCGCCCTTTGTGGGGCAGGAGGTTGCTGCCTGCTTTTGAAAGTGACCTCTGCGAGTGGAGGGATGGTTTTGCCAGGGTCTCCCCAG
>SJYX01016705.1:0-50803 GCA_006410675.1 Oreotragus oreotragus | reverse complement strand
CCCCCCCCAGATCCTACTTTTTTTTTCCTCTTAAAAGAGTGCTCCACCTCTCCAGGGACCGGAATCATTAACTGAACAGCACTTTGCCTCTCATGGCTTTTGACAATTTGGCAGTGAGCTGGAAAGTACCAGAGAAACTGCGGGGAAAAAAAGCAGAGCAGGAGAGGGTGGGCCAAAGGGGTGTGTCCCGAAGACCAGCCTGGTGTGAGCCCAGCCCGAGCTGACCCCGTGATGCTCGGGATGGATCTGCCTCTCTCATCCCGCCCAGCTCTGGCCGTCTGCCCTTCTCTCCTCCGTCACCCGGAGGCTGCCTGGGGCTGGTTGGCATCCAGTCTAGACAAGGGCTGCCTCCGGGCGAATCAGGAAGGGATGCCTCTCTCCCCACCTGACACCTGAACCTCACCACGACTTGCAGAGGAGGGTCCCCTGAGGGCAGAGTTCTGGAGAGAGACCACGGGGCTGGGCAGGGAAGGATGGGCCTTCCCTTCAAGGAGAGACGGGTCTTCCTTTGCTGAAAGGCCAAGTCCTGGGCGTCTCCAAAGGGGAAAGCAAACGGGAGAGACAGAAGGGTCATGGATTTCCCAGTCAAGTGGTGGTAAACACAGAGCTGAGAGACAGATCTTAGGCTGGACAGCTGCAGAGCTGCTCTGGACCATCACAGTCGTTAGGGAGTGATGGCTTTGAGGGGATTTCTTAGAGGAGGACCACGGGTCCCGGCCACCCTGGTGAGCCTGCTGCCTTGTTCAGGCCTCCTCTCCCCATGCTAGGAAGGTCGCCTTCGTCAGTAACCCTGGAATGCAGTGCAGCTGCCACTAACTGAGCGCACACTATGTGCTGCATGAGGCAATAGCTGCCTTATTCCAAGTACCTACTTTAATCCCCCAAGCCCACTCTACCGATGAAGACACGGGGCCTCAGAGAGGCCAGGTTAGCTTTAGGTCACATAGCCAGTAAGTGATAGAAAGAGACAGGAACCTGGGTCAGTTTGATTATATAGTCTTTTACTAAGCTACGTGCCTCCCCAGTGATGCTGGGAAAGATTGAAGACAGAAAGAGAAGAGGGCGGCAGATGATGAGATGGTTGGATGGCATCCTCGACTCTATAGACATGAATTTGAGCAAACTCCAGGAGATAGGGAAGGAGTTCATGGGGCCACAAAGAGTCAGACATAGTGACTTAACAACAAGGCCTCCCCAAAACGCATTCACCCTTGTCTTATAAAGGATGTTAACATCTTACTAGCGATCATTTTAAGGCTCTTATTCTGCTGTCTGAGCCCCAGTAGAAGTGCCCACAAAAATGATAAATTCCCAGAAGCTGAAGCTATTATTTTATTCAACTTTCAACAGAGTGCCAAGCACAAAGAGGGTGATTTTAAAATTGCATTCTGTTCTTGAATTAAGTTAGAGCTCCAGAAAGCCACAAACTTGGGCCTCTAAAGCTTAACCAGCAAGTTTCACTTTCCTCAAAGGCCTTACCCACTTGCCTTTTTTTGTTGGTTACTCCACGAGAGCAATTCACTGAATGATGACTTCTACAAGGATATCACAGGCCTGACACTTCAGTGGAAGGTAAGGTAAGAAATTGCCATATATAAGATGCTTCTGATTTTGATGTCAAACTTTTCGCCTGGTTTCTGTATAAGGGCTCACATGGTGAATTACTTACAGAATGTAATATCTGGAAATCGTCTCTCCTGAAAAATAAAAATCTCTTTCTATTGGAGATTATAGTTCATCCCATTTCCCTTTTTGATGTGGCTGCCAGGATACTCAGGGCAAATTAGAGGCTGGGTGCTGGTGTCTATTCTGGCTTTATTCATAGCATATTTATTTTTGCTCCTCTCACGACTTGGGCTTTCTAGTCCAGGGGTGGTTTTCATTATAAATGTTTGCCAATCTTTTATGTCACATAATTCTTTATTTGGAAAGAAGTGGGCTACTACGTATAAACGCATATAAATAATCCGTTTCAAGTACTGAAACACTGTACTGCACAGGCTTGCATTTTGTTGTCTGATGCCTTGGTGTTTTATCAGGTCTGTGCACAATGTGCTCAGATCCTCTGTGGACAGGAGCTGGCCAGGAGGTGTTTCTGGGCTATTTCCAGGATGGTTTCAGTGTATGTGAGAGGGAAGAAGTGAGGAGATTATCGCTCATAACCTAGAGCCAGAGGCAATTTCCATTCTGCTGGGCTAATGAAAATCCATAGCTCAGTGATGGGTTTGGCCCCTAACACCGCTCCCTCAGATCAGTTCAGTTCAGTCGCTCAGTCGTGTCCAACTCTTTGCGACCCCACAGACTGCAGCAGGCCAGGCTTCCCTGTCCATCACCAACTCCTGGAGCTTACTCAAACTCAGGCTCCCTAGCTATTTGTAAAACGGAAGAATGAATGAGTAACTTAATGAATGAATGTCTCTCTGAGCCAGGAGCTTCTTCTCCTAGGAGAGGAGGCAAGGACTGGCAGGAAGCCCTATCTAGGCCACAGAAGGGACTCCAGATCACTAGGATCCCAAAGGAGCCACGCTCTTCATCCCAGCCTCGTGCCCCTGCCGGCATGAACCTGCTCATCATCTGCGCTGTGGATGGCTAATGGGTCCATGTGCCGGGCGCTAGAGGAAGAGCGGGGCGAGGAGAAGAAGGAAGGCGGGGGAGGCCTTTCTGTCCCCCCTCCCGCCTTGAAAGGGACCCAAAGGCCAGCCCGCGGGGACGACGGGGCAGGAAGCAGCCTCGGGGATGTCTCCTGTCTCCAGCAAGCCCCTCCCGCCTCCTGCTCGCCCGTCCCCTTCTCCCTCTCTTCCTGGTGTTTCTCCTGTCACTTCCAGTTTCTCTGCGTGTCTGTTATCCCTCTTTGTCTTTCTCTGTGCTGTCTCTCTGCCTCTCTCCCTGTCTCTCTCCAACACACACACACATACACACACACACACACACACCTCTCTCCCGGATCCCCAAGAGAGAAACTCCTGGGGCCCTCCTCCTCATCTCACAGCCGCCAAAGGGCAGAGGATCCAGGCTGGAGCACAGGGTGCTCGCGCCTTCCAACCTGCCCTGCCTTCAGCTCTGGACTTCCATTTGAAGCCCAGTGGCTTTGCCCACATCAGTTGGGCTAATTTTTTCCTGTAATTAAATGGGAGCCTCCCCCACCCCCCCATTTCATCCCTAATCCCAGATAATTAGCTCTCTGATTGCCAGTGCTGGGCAGGAAACCTCGTGTTTGGAGAGGAATTTTGGACAGACGGATTAGGCAAACACTATGGAGGAAGTTGCGCTGGGAAAACAGGCTGTTCTCAAAGTTTGTTGTGAAAAGAGATTTGTGGTGGGCAAAGGGCCTGTTCCCTCCAGGTGGTCCGAGCTGCCTCTGACCCCGTCAGGCTCTCCAACAAAGGAGAACTTTACTCAGATTTCAGGATCCCTCGGGTGGGCTCTGTTTCCAGCCCACTACGCTGAGGGTATTCTGGGGGTGGGGGGTACTCCTTCCTGCTCATGGAGAGACAGGGGGAGAGGCCCACAGGTGTCCAAACCCACATGCTGTCTGGGTGGCTGTTGCTGAGTCGCTCGGTCCTGTCCCACTCTTCGCAACCCCCTGGACTGCAGCACGCCAGGCTTCACTGTCCTCCACCATCTCCCGGAGTTTGCTCAAACTCGTGTCCATTCAGTCAGTGATGCCATCCAACCATCTCATCCTCTGTCATGCCCTTCTCCTCCTGCCCTCAACCTTTCCCAGCATCAGGGTCTTTTCTAACGAGTCGGCTCTTCATATTAGGCGGCCAAAGCATTGGAACTTTAGCTTCAGCATCAGTCCTTCCAATGAATATTCAGGGTTGATTTCCTTTAGGATGGACAGGTTGGATCTCCTTGCAGTCCAGGAGACTCTTGAGTCTTCTCCACCATCACAGTTCGAAAGCATCAATTCTCTGGCACTCAGCCCTCTTTATGGTCCAACTCTCGTTTCTACACATGACCACTGGAAAAACCATAGCTTTGACTAGACGGACCTCTGTCGACAAGGGGATGTCTCTGCTTTTTAATACGCTATCTCGGTTTTGATAGAAGGTTAATCAAATATGGTGGGTGATAACACGGCACCATGACCCCCCTGACCAGGTCCCCGGGGTAGGGAGGTGCCGGGGACATGGAGAAATAAATCCCTCTCCAAGAGGCTTTGGGAGGACACCCCAGAGAGGGAGGAGACAAGGAGTCCTGGGGGGTCAGGCTGCCACTGCCACTGTGTCATCAGCTGCTCTGCAGAGAGGGTGGTCGGCGATGGTCTCCACCTGATGTGAAGAGCCGACTCGTTAGAAAAGACCCTGATGCTGGGAAAGGTTGAGGGCAGGAGGAGAAGGGCATGACAGAGGATGAGATGGTTGGATGGCATCACTGACTGAATGGACATGAGTTTGAGCAGACTCTGGGAGATGCTGAAGGACTGTGAAGCCTGGTGTGTTGCAGTCCATGAGGTCGCAAAGAGCTGGACAGGACCGAGCAACATTTGTTTTCCCCTGTAATCCACATTTTCCTCTGTGATCCTCATGATCATTCCTGCAAGGAGGGTATCCTGTTAGAGAAAAGGAAACTGAGTCCCGCAGACAGCAAACGACTCCTTCAAGGTTCAAAGCAAACCACCTTCAGGCAGAGCTGAGAAGCAAGTGCGAGGCCGCAGACAGCTGGTCGTCCCTGCCCTGGGCGTAACTCGCGCTCTCCCAGCTCTGCGATCCCTTCACTGGGAGAGTTCGGGCATTTAGAACACTGGAGTGATGAGAGTTTTAGGGCACCAGACATCCAAGGAGATTCAGGACTCGGACAGCCAAGGGCTGGGAGGATTCTGAAAGCCCAGGGCTACCTGGTCGCCCTAAAGGAAATCAGCCCTGAATATTCACTGGAAAGACTGACGCTGAAGCTGAAGCTGCAATCGTTTGGCCACCTGATGCGAAGAACTGACTCATTGGAAAAGACCCTGATTCTAGGAAAGATTGAAGGCAGGAGGAGAAGGGGATGACAGAAGATGAGATGGTTGGATGGCATCACCAACTTGAGGGAGATGAGTTTGAGCAAGCTCTGGGAGATGGTGATGGACAGGGAGGCCTGATGTGCTGCAGTCCATGGGGTCGCAAAGAGTCAGACACGACTGAGCGGCTGAATTGACTGACCTGGACGCCTATCCAGATGTCTTCCTGACGTGGATTGGGGGGACACTCTCTGGCCCCAGGAGTGACCACACAGGATGGCTTGAAGTCTGAGGCACCTCCTTCTTTGGAGCTATGGGGAGCCTTGAGGTTGGCTCACTCTGGTTCTGAGAGGAAGGGGCAGGAACCCATGCTGGGGGCTGGTGCGGAGGGGATCTGTGCCTTTAGAGCCGGGAGAGGGTGTGCAGGCCAGTGGGCTGGCACCTGGGGGATTTGCCCAGCCTGCTGGTTAAGGCGCCGGGCCCTGCATTCCCACAGTGGTGGCTCCTCCAATGGGCTCAGGGCGTGGGGGAAGAGGGGGGCAGGCCGGGGATGGATTCCAGATGGGCTATCAGGTTTGCCCATAGCCCGGCTCTGAGGCTCCTCTGGTCTCCGCAGCTCCTCGGCTCTGATTCAGCCACAGAGTGAAAGCCCGCTCTGGAATGCCAGTGAAACCCAACCTGCCGCTCCCACCAGCCTCCCCCTCACCCCTTGGGCACCAGAGACGGCACTCTCCTTCTCTGACCCTTCCCTCCTTCCTGGTGACAACCGCCTACCCAGTAAAGCAGGAATGGTTAGAGCTGGGAATTTGGCTGGTGGCTGGGCCCCCAGCTCTGGATCATTGACCTACTTCCTCCTGGGAAAGTAGTCAGATACAATATTAGGATCAAGCTCTGGATATTTGAGCATGAGGTGCCTGCACAGGGAATCGGGGGATAGAGGGCAGAAATGCCTCGTGTCTCTCTGACTCTCAGATCCTCTTGCTCACTGTGACCCAGGCATGGGAGGGAAGAAGGGAGAAGCCAGAAGCAGGCAGAACAAGGAGGTCAGACATCACTGGGCTGCTGCCTGGCCATACTGAATCCACTCAACAGCCTGGAGGGAAGGGGAGCTCCCTCCATCTCCAGGCCATAGACTAACATACTGAGGCTCTGGGAGACCTGGAGCAAAGATTTGACCACAAACATTTCTGAAGAGCCACGTGCCACTGATCCAACCAGTCCACCCTAAAGAAAATCAGTCCTGAGTATTCATCGGAAGGACTGATGCTGAAGCTGAAGCTCCAATCCTTTGGCCACCTGATGGGAAGAACTGACTCACTGGAAAAGCCCCTGATGCTGGAAAAGATTAGAGGTGGGAGAAGAAGGGGACGACAGCGGATGAGATGGTTGGATGGCATCACCGACTCAATGGCCATGAGTTTGAGGAAGCTCCAGGAGTTGGTGATGGACAGGGAGGCCTGGCATGCTGCAGTCCATGGGGTGGCAAAGAGTCGGACACGACAGAGACTGAACTGACTGGCTGACGTGCCAGTGATAGTGCTTACAGCTTTGGGGATATAGAAACGATTGCCACAGCAATCATGCCACAGAAGCCAGGACTGTTTTCCTTATGTCACATAATTAATAGATTAATTATTCTCACAGAGGGCCCACTGGGTCTCATAACACAATAGACTTCCACACGCCCTCACCCACTCATTACTGTTTAAACACGATCCAGTTCATTTCTGTCCCACAGAGAGAGGAAGGCAATACTGTCAAAGTGGAATGAGGAGGTCACACAGGGACTTCCTGTCTGACTCAGTGTCTCTTTTGGTGTCAAGGTTCTGCTCTCTGGTGAGCTCATTTTAAAGATTCTGGAACCTTCCAGCGTGGCCTCCTCCACCTGGGCCGGTACTCCTGACGGCTCAGGTCTGCCTCGGATCGTTTGTTAATGACGGGCAGGCTGGAGGTGACGCTACCTTGTCAGGGTTGATTAGCTGGGCAGAAATTTGCATTTTGCTCTGAACGCCCAGCTGGGGTTGGCTGGCAGAAAGCAGCAAGGCTCCAGCTTCCGTAGAGAAAGCCCCGGAGGCCAGGCATTTGAATCAACCACAGAAGCCTGTTCTCCCCTCTCCCTCCGCTTCCTCAAGCCCCTTCACCTCTCCCCTCACACCCCAAGGCTGGTTAACCACAGCAAGGGGCTCTCTGAGCATGCTGGCAGAAGAAAGGCTCCCCCCAACCTTTTTTTTTTCTTCTTCTTCCTCAAAGAAGACACAAACCTCCCTCCAGCCTCTCTGGAGAATTGCTGAGGGAACAGGCTGTCTCAAAATGCCATTAAAACATCTCTCAAATTAAAAACAGCCCTGGAAGGTGCAGCCTCACGAGAGGGGTTCAGGGAGACACGAAAGGTGTTCGTTCACTGCCTGAGTGTGGACTAGTGTCAAAGGCGCCGGCCCAGGCTCGAGTCCCTGGCCCTGTCCCGGGACACACAGCCTGCCGGGGACAAGACGTTTCACCTCCCTGAGCTCTGACCTCACCCTTGTTAATGACACAAACACAACTGTTCTCTTTCTGCCCCCTCCTTAATTTCAGGGACGCGACCCCGTTCTGGCAGAGATGAGTCTCGTTTCTCATCACATGCCGTCTTGTGCGCCTCCCTCCCCTCCCCTCGCTCTCAGCCGCCGTGCTATTTTAAGTTGAGGCTTCCAGCCAAAATCCGTACTTTATTAATTACGCGTCAACTACTCTCTGTAATGTTTAATGCGTTTTCCAGATTGTATCAAGTCCATGGTGAAGGGAGGAGTCTGAACGCGGCCTGGGTGCCTGGCGGGGAGGTGCCGGGAGCGGGTGGGATTGGGCCCGACCGACCATGTCTTTTGGACTCGGCTCCCTTCCTCTGCACGCCCCACGCCCCACCCCGGAGTCTCTGTTAGGGTCAAGTCCGGATCTGGATCACCACTCCCTACGTAAAGCACACACAGCACCCTGACTGGAAGGTAGGAAAACCTGCCTCGGTAGGAAAGGCCAAAGGGCTTGGGACAGTGGACATCCATTAGCGGGCGGGGCCCGTGGTCACTGATACGCCAGGAGAAGGCTGAGGCGACGCCGACCCTCTGTTCTCCGAAGAGCACACAGAAATAGCATTTGCGTTGGCTCAGGAAAGGCTGACGAGACCTGGATCTCACACCCTGACCGTGAGGTTCCTTTGGCTGTGTGATTCAAGCAGGTCCTTCAGCTCATCTGGACCTCAGTTTACCAATCAGGAAAACCAGCATTAATTCCAAATGACCTCTCTGGTCCTTTCTAGCCTGAGCCTTTTGTGTTTCTTTCTAGACCACAGGAGAAGCGAAATCTCTTTGGAAGAATACAAAGATGAATCCTGTATGCTTCCTGACCCCCAGGAATTCACAACCAGGTGAGAAGAGCAGACAGCAATCACATAGGAAATAAAAATAATAGCAAACAGGCCCCTTTCTGCGTGCTTTACCCGTGGCAATGATTACTTGCCCACAATAGCCCCACTGAGGCAGGTACCACTGTTCACGCATATTGCTGATGAGAAAAGGGAGCTTAAGTGCTTGGCCAAAGACACACTAGCAAACAGACCAAGTTTTGAATCCGCCCTAAACTCTGTGGCACTGGTCACTGTGCAAGCTGCCTTGGACAGAGGAACATGAAATAACTCAAGCAGGCAACTGGCTTTGCTGGGTGCTGTCACAAGTAGTAAGATCTTAACGGATTGGATGGGGAAACCAGGGAGGGCTTCACTGAGGAGGCAGAACCTGGATGGTGGACTGGGAACAGCACCGAGAAAAGGGCAAGTGGCCTGGAGAACCTAGAATGAGGGCGCGAGTGTGGCAGACGTGGGGAAGACGTGTGGGTGGAGGTGGGGGTTTCTGGTGCCCAGACGCCGGGACCTTGCTCAGGGGTCTGAGTTACCTCCTAAAAGCTGTGGGGCCTTGTGAAAAGGGTTAGAGAATATGGCCCCTGATGCTGGGAAAGACTGCAGGTGGGAGGAGAAGGAGACGACAGAGGATGAGATGGTTGGAAGGCATCACCTACTCAATGGACATGAGTTTGAGCAAACTCTGGGAGTTGGTGATGGACAGGGCAGCCTGGAGTACTGCAGTCCATGAGGCCACAAAGAGCTGGACACGACTGAACGACTGAACTGAACTGAACTGATGCTGAAGCTCTAATACTCTGACCACCTGATGCCAAGAGCTGACTCATCGGAAATAACCCTGATGCTGGGAAAGACTGAGGGTAAAAGGAGAAGGGGGCAACAGAGGATGAGATGGTTAGACAGCATCACCTGCTCAACGGATACGATCTGAGCAAGCTCCGGGAGCTGGTGATGGACAGGGCGGCCTGGCGTGCTGCAGTCCATGGGGTCGCACACGACCAAGTGACTGAACTGAACTGACTGAACTTAAGGGAAGGGATGCAGAGCCAGCAGGGGTTCAGGAGCAGGCGAGCAAAGCCTCAGCTGGGCTGGGGCGGGGAGGCAAAGAGGAGCGCAGGAGGGGCACCTGGGAAAGACAGAGGGCCGGCTGCTCGTGGGCAGCTGGGGACTGGGGACGGGGGCGAGGGCTCCAAACTGCAGACGCCAGGGCTGAAGCAGGGAGGCTGATGAGGCCTCCCCAGCTCAGCTCACTTCCCCGGGGGAGCCTCTTCTGACCTCCCGTCCCCAGGAGCTCTGCATCCCTAGGCACAGGCCCTCACTTGCATATGGGACCGCATGCATCCCTTTAACCGGGCACCCCTGTACCAAACAGCAAGTCTTGTGGTCACTTGCTGCTGTGCCCTTTTCCCTATCTGAACGGAGCTGTGTTCAGCCCTAGGTGGAACACAGCATGGGGTACGGCGATGCTCAGTAAAGACTAGCTCAGGGAACTGAGCTCCGCCTCTGGGCTGCACGCCCTTCTCCCACCCTTGGACGTCAGCATGTCAGCATCACACATTCTCAACACCGCTTCCCCGGGGTCTGAGCCTCCCGCCGAGCCCAGGGCGGGGGGTGCGTTTCCGTGGCCCCCTGTCCACTCTCCCCGCACTGATGGGTTCTGACACCTCCGTAGCGCTGGCCAGGTGGCCATAATGAAGTTTAGCATGGAAATTGGCCTCAGCAGGAGGGGCTGGTGTGTGCGTGAGCCATTACAGGGTACTTGGCTGGGGGACACCTTCAGCCCACAAGCGGGCTCCCGCTGAAGAGATCTTCCCTTCCGCGGCCAGCCCCTCCCAGCCAATCCGCCCCTGCCCATCGTCCGAGCTTTCCCCAAGCTCCTCTGGGCCACCACGGCCAACCTGGACCTGAGGAGGGTCCCGGGGAGGGGCTGGAGACCCCCTCGTGTTTGCCGAATCCTTCTCCACCTTCTGGAGTTGGGGCCTCTTTCCCGCCCCCTCCAAATGTAAGGAGTGCATGGTTCTTCCTCCCTAGTCCCTCCTCCCATGGGTTCACCACCAGTTACCCCTTGCTGGTGTCTCCCCTTGAGAGCCAGTTCCAGACTCTTCTAAGCAATGCTTGCTACCCAAATTCCAGTGGGATTTTGAGAGGAAAGGGAAGCCAAGGGCATCTGATCTTCACTCTTCATCTAGTACACGCTCAGTCGCTCGGTCGCGCCGGACTCTTTCGAGACCTTTCGGACTGCAGCCCGCCAGGCTCCTCTGTCCATGGGATTCTCCAGGCAAGAATACTGGAGNTTTTGAGAGGAAAGGGAAGCCAAGGGCATCTGATCTTCACTCTTCATCTAGTACACGCTCAGTCGCTCGGTCGCGCCGGACTCTTTCGAGACCTTTCGGACTGCAGCCCGCCAGGCTCCTCTGTCCATGGGATTCTCCAGGCAAGAATACTGGAGTGGGTGGCCATTTCCTCCTTCTGGGGATCTTCCCGACCCAGGGATCGAAACCGCGTCTCCTGTGTTTCCTGCACTGCGGGCGGATTCTTTACCTGCTGAGCTACCGGGGAAGCACTGATCCTCACGCTGTGGAATAAAGTGGCTCCTCTACATACAAGGAAAGGGACCGGCCCTGGAAACGCCCAAGAAGCGGGGATTCAGACCCTTCTGGAGCCCCGCGGGAGCCTCCTTCGCCCGGGGCCTGAAGCCAGCCTGCCCTCAGTGTCCATCATCCGGCAGGGGTGTCTGGCGAGGGCGCTCCGAGGACATACTTAGTAGGCACTGCCTGACGCTGGCGGCACTAATGGATTCTGTTATCTCCCGGGACCCTTGTCTGCAGATCGGCAAAGCGGAAGGAGGTGGCAGGTTAAAAATACTCTGTTAGCAGAGCGGCTTAGGTGGGGGCTGGCTGTGGGAGTTCCAGGCAGGAGAGGTCTCCACGACAGGAAGTCAGGAGTGGAACCAGATGTGCTGGACTTCAGCCGCTCTTTTGCCTCCAACTTGAATTTGCAGAAGAGCTCGGAGACGGAGGGGCTCCCTTTCTGCCTCGTTTACGAGGCCTGGACAGTCCTGTATTGGTGGGTCTACTGCAGGCACCTGGCCCTCCCTGCATCGGCTGATGGGTGCCTGGGCTCTGATTCATTTTATAAAGCTTGTTCTCCTTCCCTGGAGAGGGAACTGTGGCCTGGATGGGAAAGCATAATAACACCCTACCTTTATAGAACGCTTTTATTGCTTCTGAAGTCTTTCCTCATCCTATACCTCACTGCAGCCTCACGACGTGCCTGCGGGGTGAGAATTATTATCCCAATTTTATATATGGGGAAACAAAGCTCTGCGGGTTTATGAGACTTGCCCAAGGTCACACATCTAGGAAGCGGCAGAGCACGCACTCGGACGAAGGTTTTCTGGATCCCGCCTCCTCTATCCTCTCAACAGTTTTGCTCCCATAATCCTCCTCGCAGGGACATACCCACCCACCAGGCTCTCCCCATCAGCTCAGGACAAACCCTCACTTAATGTCACTGGACTTAAAAGGCGCACAGGCCCAGGTGCCTCTACTAGGTTTAGGCCAGTCCAGCCTTAGGCTGGTCTTGGAGGATCTGTCTCATTCTTGCAGGGACCCAGAGGCGAGTGCGTGGCTGGGCCCCCCCTCTTCCATCTCAAGACTTCAGAGCCCCAGCTCTGAGAGGAGCCCCAGGCATCCAGGTGGGACTTTGTCCTTCACGTGGACGACGGCACCTGGGTCTCACTTTTTGGCCAAAGATGACAAATGTCCCGCAGTTTCCACTGGCAAACTGATTCAGAGCTGACTATACTCCTCCCTCCCGCTCAGAAACATCCCTTGGAGGGTTCACTTCCTGCGACAGGCTGAGGGCTATGTACGCTGTACAGATAAATTGCAGGTCACCTCCCACGAGAAGGCAGGGCCCACCTCCAGTGGCCCAAGGACACAGAACTCTGAAAAGATGCCCTATCTCCACCAGGTTACCTTTTCTCACATTTAACATGTGGTGTGGAAGGAAATCAACCCCAAACAGCAACATTTTGGAAGGGAGAGAAAAGAAATCTCAACTGATCGGGAACTTCTATAGAAAGGCTGGCAGCTGGTCACCCGAGTGCCACCCCAGTCGCCCCTTCTCGTGGTGAGGTCTCTGGCTCGGCTAGCTGCCCTAAGAGCTGACACTAGGCTGATAAAGTGGGCAACTGGCCACCAGGCTGTGTCCACTGAGATGGAAGCAGAAACTCCAAAGACAAAGGAAGAGAGGCTCACAGACCTGCTGGGATGTCCTGAAGACGTGATGGGGAGAGACTGCATCACTTCCAATACTGCTTGCAGGCCCGCTACGCCAAGCACGGTGCTGGGCACAGACAGCTGACCACAATCAGGGCCCTGCGCCCAGCCGCTCCCACTGGGAGGGAACCATACAGATAACTTTGAAACTTAATGACAAATGCAGGTGGAGTCTTCGGAAACCATTCTGGAAGTTCAAAAGGATGAGAGATTGAGTCCATAGGGTAGGGGGCAAGGAAAGGGAAATCAACAAACACGCAAAGTGGGAGAATAAGGAAATCTGCGAAGAACACAAGATGACTTCGTGCACTGGCCTCACACTTCACCAAAGGGAAGGGCCCAGATTTGGAGGAGGGTGAGGGGTACACACGGGCAGAAACTTGGGACAAAGGCTCTCTCCCCTGACGGTTACTAAGTGAAGGGATTCATCACTTCTGGCTTCAGTTCCTAACACCTCACCTGGCTCACTCCCTGCGGTCCTCCTCCTCCTCGCCCCCGAAACCACTCAATTGCCAGGGCGTGCTGGGATTCTGTGCAGCTCAGCACCTGAGTGAGTCTGCACCTGGGGCTACAGGATGGGGGAGGGAGTTCCCAAAATAGAGAGCAGAGCTCGGGGCTACGATGGAATGTCAGCTCGATGATTTCCCCCAGCCTCTAGGTCGCTGGGGACTGGCATCAGCTAGACAAAGGAAATCCACGCGTCATTTCCAAGCTTCACTGACTTCAGTCATGGCCAAGTTTTAACCCTCTTTGCTCTCTAGCTCTTTGACCAGAGCTCCTGATGGAGGCCGAGAATTTCCTAGAGCTCCTTGAAGAAAAGGGTTCAGAGGAGGAGAAGAAGGCACCAGGAAAAGAGCTGGTGTCCTCTCTCCCCTCACCCCACTCACACCCCCCCACACACACCGCCATACACACACACACACCAAAGTGAGCGGCTAATGCATTCATTAACTAAGTCGTTTTGAACGTACTCCATTGCAACTCGTTGTCCGCAACTGCCATTCCCTGGAGGAGGCATAATAGACTCAGCGCACACTATGTAATTAAATATCAACACGTGTGTCCCGTGCCCAGCGCTGGGATGCGTATTTACTGGAGTTAATGAGAATCGGAATGGCCCTACTGATGAGGCGCCCACAGAGGTAGGAGGGTAAGAGACACAAGTCCCCTTCTGGAGCTGAGGGGCTTACGCCCCCATCGTCCTGTCTTCTCGCTGTCCAACCACATGACCCCCTCATCCTGCCACCAGAAGGGCCTCCCGGGACCCCCGACGGAAACTGCTCGCTAGCCTGCAGGCCAGAGCGCAATCAGCTTCCCGCTTCTCCAGTGTGAGTGAGCCACAGCAGCCCGCACATGGTACATAATGACTATGTTTTCGCTTAATACAAATTGTGGTTATTTAGCAGCCCAAATGCCAATTCCCTGCTGAGACCCCCGTCGCCGACACCCCACGCACAGACACAGACGCGAAAGGTACAAACACCAGCACCTGCGTGCCCTCCTGGGCCCCACTCGCCCCCTCAACCCATCACAGAACGACTCCCTGGCTTTGGGGACGAGTGTAATCAGGACTGATTCAAGTGACAGGGTGAACCTGCCATACGGATGCATTTGGGTGGAACCGCAAGGGCAGGGCTTTCGAGTTGGAAGGCCTGGCTTTGTATTTTGGTGTTGCTATTCTTGAGCAAGTGACCTAACCCTTTGGGGCCTTGTTTCTTTCCTTTTTTTTTTTTTAATGGAAAGTGTGCACAGTGACACTTACACACTGGGAGGATTAAAGGGCACAATTTATAAGAAATGCCAGTGCTTGTCTCTCTCTCCTTTTCCCTCTGCACACATAGCTGTGTCTGGATGGGGTGTGGCGGCGTCTACCCGGAGGAAAGGAGTGGACCATGGGGATGGAAAGGTGCTGTCCACTCAGGATGCTGATTTTAGAGCAGGCCACCAGAACCCAATAGACTCTTGGCTCTTTTCTGCACTAATGTGTCCCCAACCCCTAGAACAGGAACCTATATATGGTAGGTATTCAGGAAACACTGAATAAATAAGTGAATGACACACTTTCTCTTATTTCATCCTCATAACAAACCCATGTGGAGGATTATGTTGTCATGGTTTTGTGAAAGAATAAATGGGCTCAGAGAGGTTGAGTGCCTTGTCCAAGGCACAACAGCTAATTTGGAAAAAAAAAAAAAAAAAAAAACAGGTGCCTGATTCAAGTGCTCTTGCTGGTGCTTTCATCAGGGGAGCTTTTCTAGTTTACGAAAAAAGGAAAATAAATACGGAAGATAGAAAGTAAATGTGGTTTTAAAGAATAACAGGTACTGCTCCTGAGAGGCTGATGCCCCCCCCCCCCACCACCACCATAGTTCTTAACCAGGACACAGGCCCACAAGAGGCAGGACATCTGGGAAGCAGAAGGCTTCCTGGGCCCCTCTAGGATCAGGGGCTCTAGACTCCACCCCCATGTTCATTCGAAAAGACACCCAGCCCCTTCAGCGGTTTCCTATTAGTCTGTGCTGATCATCAGCCCATCTTGCACGCTTTAGAGTGAACTCCCTGGAGAGGGTCCTGATTGTCCTTGCTCGGGCCAAGTTATTAGACGTGGAGCAGCTGGGCTGGGTCGAGGCTGGCCCCTCCCTGCACTGTGCTCCCCTGCGTGCTATAGGGAGAGTCGGAGGAAAGAAGAGGCTGACCTCTGGGAGTCGCGGGCACATGGGAGTGACAGGTCACATGCTCCAGATCCAGATGTGACACATACTAAAACCCGATAAACAAGTGCAGATTAATGGGGTGACGACAGGACACAGGGAGAGTTCAGATGGTTTATATAGGATCAGCAAAAAATCTTGAAGTGCCAGCCTTGTGCACTGATAAAAGTGAAACTCATCAGGCAGAGTCCTCCATCACCTACAGGAGACTGGGTATTGCACAGCCCCAGTCCCAGGGCAGATCGGTGCTTCATCCAGAGGGACAATTTGGGTGCACCTGGCCCTATTCGGAAATAAGCCAGAGCCTCTCTCCTAGAATAGTCGCTCCAGAGTGAACCCTGCCTTGCAAGCAAGGGAGCAAGGGGCTTGGGCATCAAGGGGTTGGGGGTAGTGGACTTGGAGATAGCACTGGGGTTCCCAGGGGCAGAATCTGGGGGATGGGAGGGGAAGAACAGAAAGAGTGTGTTCAACAGGTGGCAACGTGGACTCGGATCAGCAGAGGAGGGACCAAGACCCACAGCAGTGTGGACACTGGGTGGAAACTGGGTTCCAGCCTTGGTTCTGGCACTGGCTTTGAGTAAATCACCTCCCTTTCACACACTCGAGTTTTTTTTAACCCCCCAAAATGGAAAGTCTAGGCTGGATGAACTTTAAAATCTTCACTATTTAAAAAAAAGAAACATCGGAAATTCCAGACTCACTACTCCCTCCCCAAGTATCTGGACTTTCCTGGTCACAGCCAGTCACGGCACCCAGGATGTGCAAGCGCTCCTCTGGGGTGGGGTGCCCCGCGCCTCCCTTATTAGCTATTCACCGCCTCTTTTCACTTCCAGCCCTCTTCCTTTCCCCACATGCAGATGGCTTTGTTTTCCAAACCTGATAGATGCTGACAGGTATATTGTCTCAGCATCACCAGACTGCCAGAGGCTGCTTAAGTCAAATGATTTTCTTTCCCCTAATAACTTAGAGGAATTTTTTTTTCCTCCTAAAAGGCAAAAAAAAAAAAAAGGTCTTAAAAAAAAAAATGCCTTTTTTTACCTTAAAGAGACAGAGTGTCATTTATCTTCCTCTTTAGCCCAGAGTCAAATGAAAGGAACGTTAAACAAAGACCAGCCTGCCTTGGAGCAGTCATTTGTGACTGGAGGCTGGGGAGAAGGAGATGGCCTTGGGGACCATCTCCAGAGAGTGGTGATTGACAGCCTGGAGGGGAAGTGGGGCGGGGGCGGGTGGGATCTGAACCTCAGCCAGGAGCAGAGCCACAGCCACCCACAGAGAGGGAGGGGCGGGGGGTGCCCTGCAGGGCTGGATGCCTGCCAGGTGAGGGTGAGGGGCTGGCTGNTTTTTTACCTTAAAGAGACAGAGTGTCATTTATCTTCCTCTTTAGCCCAGAGTCAAATGAAAGGAACGTTAAACAAAGACCAGCCTGCCTTGGAGCAGTCATTTGTGACTGGAGGCTGGGGAGAAGGAGATGGCCTTGGGGACCATCTCCAGAGAGTGGTGATTGACAGCCTGGAGGGGAAGTGGGGCGGGGGCGGGTGGGATCTGAACCTCAGCCAGGAGCAGAGCCACAGCCACCCACAGAGAGGGAGGGGCGGGGGGTGCCCTGCAGGGCTGGATGCCTGCCAGGTGAGGGTGAGGGGCTGGCTGGTGGGCAACAGCTCTCCGTGGGGGTGCTCCTCACTCGGCCAGCTGAGCCAAAGACCTGAAGATGGAATGATTCTGGTGTGGCCAAAGCTGAACAGGCTTCATGAGAGGATTCCATGACCCCAAAGTTACTTTGGCCTCTGGGACAGGCCTGGATATTGACCAAAACTGTCTACATTGCTTTTAATAAACAATCAACCATGACTGGTGATCTACCAACCAAGTTCTTTAAGCCCCTTCTGAGTGTTAAATATCCCACAGTATGAAGCTTAAATAAAATATGGTCCTTGCGTCTCAAGAATCCCAGGATCTAACGAAGAGGGTAAGACAGGGAAAGAAACAAGGAACAAAGCCAGTGAGCAAACGTCTGATGCCAGTGACAGTGGTGCCAGAAGTTCAGGGATCAGTGAGGGCTGAGGATGCAAGCCTTCCTGCAGGGGGTGTCTTTCCCAGGGATGCAGTAATGGGTGGTCCTCTCTCAGGATGGGGCTCAATCTGACTGCCAGACGGAATGAGGGGACACATATTAAAGGTAAGCAGGTAAATTTGCTTCGCACTTGACAAGCTTGGAAAGAGGTCAGTTGTCCATATCAAAAAGGAGTGGTGATGGAGGTGGGAGTGAAGAGGCTGCCATGCACTGGCATTGCCACCACTTGACCTGAAAGGGCTATCATGAATTAAGGATGCTGGGAATGGGGTGTTTTCAATCAGACTTACTTGCTGGTAATCATAGTCCCAAAATCACTGCAGATGGAGACGGCAGCCATGAAATTAGAAGACGCTTACTCCTTGGAAGAAAAGATATGACCAACCTAGATAGTATATTCAAAAGCAGAGACATTACTTTGCCAACTAAGGTCCGTCTAGTCAAGGCTATAGTTTTCCCTGTGGTCATGTATGGATGTGAAAGTTGGACTGTGAAGAAAGCTGAGCACCGAAGAATCGATGCTTTTGAACTGTGGTGTTGGAGAAGACTCTTGAGAGTCCCTTGGACTGCAAGGAGATCCAACCAGTCCATTCTGAAGGAGATCAACCCTGGGATTTCTTTGGAAGGAATGATGCTGAAGCTGAAACGCCAGTACTTTGGCCACCTCATGCGAAGAGTTGACTCATTGGAAAAGACTCTGATGCTGGGAAGGATTGGGGGCAGGAGGAGAAGGGGACGACCGAGGATGAGATGGCTGGATGGCATCACGGACTCGATGGACGTGAGTCTGAGTGAACTCCGGGAGATGGTGATGGACAGGGAGGCCTGGCGTGCTGCGATTCATGGGGTTGCAAAGAGTTGGACACGACTGAGCAACTGAACTGAACTGAGCTGAATCATAGTCATAGCTTACTTTTATTGAACGTTTACTATGGCCAAACACCATTCCGATCTTTGAAAGCGTTTCCAGAGGATGCAGTCTTCACGACGCCGGCTTACTTCCTTCTGTACAGCAAAGTGAATCGGCCACGTGTTTACATCCTGCTGTGTTTTAGTCTCCAAGTCGTGTCCAGTTCCTTGTGACCCCATGAACTGTAGCCCTCCAGGCTCCTCTGTCCACGGGACTTCCCACGCAAGAATACTAGAGCGGGTTGCCATTTCCTTCTCCAGGGGATCTTCCCAACCCAGGGACTGAACAATCTGCATTGCTTTTAATGAACAATCGACCATGATTGGTGATGCACCAACCAAGTTCTTTAAGCCCCTTCTGAGTGTTAAATATCCTGCAGTATGAAGCTTAAATAAAATACGGTCCTTGATCCCTGAGCCCTGAGCCGATCCTTGAACTCCTGGCATGGCAATCACTGGTACCAGAATTTGCTCACTGGCTTTGTTCCCCGTTTCTTTCCCTGTCTGTCCTCTTTGTTAGATCCTGGGATTCTTGAGAGCAAGGGCTATGTTTTATGATCGCTCAGGTCTCCTGCATGGGCAGGTGGGATCTTTACCCTAGCTAACTGCTTGCGACTTAGGGCTGCCCCGCTTTCCCATTTCTGATGCCACTGCCAGCTGGATGCCCATGACACTGCCCACATCTGCAGCTGACACGAGCTCACAAGGGTCTGAGCTCAGCCTAGGCAGGCTGAACAGAGCACGTGTTCTGACACTTATCTCACCGCTGGGGAGCAAGGGGACTGAGCTCTTGGGTGGCAACCATCCCAAGGAAGCCGCCTTGTGTTTCTAGAAGATCCCGGAGGGCAGAGGGTGCTGAGTGCACAGTGTCCCCAGAGAGTACTGAGTGCGTTGCCTCTTTGTGCAGAAGGGAAGGCTAAACTCCTGCCTTGCCTGGAGTCCCCTCAGGACCTGCACAGAGCAGCTCTCTGTCTTCAGGGGACGTTTCCTCCAATAGCAGAGGAGATGGGGCTGAGTCACACGGGGCTGTCTGGCTGGAGAAATGGGTCCCTCCAGCACCGTCTAAAAAAATGCGGCCAGGGCTTCCCCAGGGGCTCAGCAGTGCAGGGCCCGCTTGCCAGTGCAGGAGACACGGGCCAGATCCCTGGTCTGGGAAGACCCCACATGCCTCCAAAAAGCGAAGCCCTCGAGCCACAACCACTGAGTGTGCATGCCCTAGAGCATGTGCTCTGCAATGAGAAAGGACGCGCCGATGAGAAGCCCTCCGCTGCAGAGAAGAGTGGCCCCCACTCAGCACAGCTAGAGAAAAGCCCACGCGGCAACGAAGATCCAGCCCGGCCAAAAAACACGTAAAATTATTTTAAAAAAAATACATGAAATAACGTGGCCAGTTAGCCTGTGGACAGAGAGTCCAGGCCTAGGAGAGGGAAGGTTCCCAGCTGGGTGGCCCAGAGCCAGTCCCTGCCCTCTCTGGGCTGGAGCTGCCTGGCACAGCCGAGGGTGCTGGACGGCTGTGGCTGAAAGGGAAGCCTGGAGCCCTTCTCACTCGGCTGGACTCCAGGCTGAACCACGACGGGGCCGCATGACGCGGGGCAAGGTACTTCCCTCTGGCGAGCCGAATTTCCTCATTCGCCAGGTGGGCTGGTGCGGGACTGCGGCTAATACACACGGAGCACTCGGCACGGGAGCTGGCAGGGGAAGCACGCGAGGGGTGCCCTCGGACGGCCGCGCTCCCTCCTGCTGCCCTGAGGCTCTCGGGTGCTGAGCCCTTCCAAGGGCTCTAAGCAGTCTGTGGCTCGCTCTCCCTGCACCGTGTGCCATTGAGAGTCCGACTCCACTAGCATTTACTGAGCGCTGACTACACGGGAACACATTATCGTCCTTAATCCTCACAACAAGTCCCGTGAGTCCTGTGTTACTATGCTCATTAAGGAAGGAGAAAAGCTAACCTCGGAGAACCTCAGCTACATCCTCAAGGTCACGCAGCTAGCCCAGGCAGTCGGGATTCACGTGCGGCCCCACCCAGCCCCCGTGCGCCCCCGTCCATCTGCAGGGGGACAAAAGCCCACGCTGCGATCCCCAGTTGTCGCATCTGGCCGAGACCAGAGGCCCGGGCTCCGGTTCCAGGCAGATCCAGTTCTGGGCCTGAGTGTGTTTGGTGAACCCGTCTCCAGGGTGAGTCGGGGATTTGCCAATGAAAATGCTACAGCTGAACCAGCATTTGCCAGCCATACAGGGGCTGAGATTGAGGGGAACGAAAACTAATCCTCTCATTACAGGCCTGGCCAGCGGAGGGATGGGCAGCACTGGGCCAGGAAGGACCCTCAGCAACGTCTGCTCTGCAATCTCTACTTCCACGTCCGCTGGGCCGCCTGGGATGCTGCGTGGGGATGTGCTGGGATGCCAGGGTGTGAGGTGTGTATGGACGCACACACGCTGTGTACGCGCGCGCGCGCACACACACACACACACACACACTGTGTACAGACACACACACACACGCAGGCACAGACCACACCAGGGGCAGAATGAGGAGCCCCGGAGGAGATCCTCGGAGAGAGGAGCACTGGAGGGAAAGTCAAAGTCGCTCAGTTGTGTCCGACTCTTTGCAACCCCAGGGACCACACAGTCCATGGAACTCTCCAGGCCAGGATACTGGAGAGCGCAGCCTTTCCCTTCTCCAGGGGATCTTTCCAACCCGGGGATCGAACCCAGGTCTCTGGCTTCTGCCAAATCCTCTCTGAGGACGGTACTGGGGTAGGAGGCCAGTCTCTGCAAATGAGTCCAGGGTCTGCCTGGCGATGGAGGGGCCCACGGACTGGCCTCAGCTCCTGTGACAGTGGCTTCTGGATGTAGGAAGGAGGGGAGTGGGGGCTCCTGGTAAGACCTTGGGTCGTGTGAGGGGCTGAGGGCGAGGGAGCGAAGGGCTGACTCCCTGGAGAGCCCGCGTTCCTGCTCGGTTCTCGCGGGGCACCTGGGGGAGGCAGGCAGGAACACAGAAGGCAGGGTCATAAGGAGACTCCGCGGGCTGGGGGTGGGAGGCGGCAAGAGATGCCCAGGGAGGGCAGAGGCGCTGCCTAACTCTCCTGCTGGTCGTTGGCCAGATGCGGGGCCAGATGGAGGAAGCGGGCTGGGGTGGGCGCTGCGTGGCTGGGCAGGGCAGAGGACGCGGCCGAGGGCGGCAGCTCACCTGGTCGGCCGCTCGGCGATGCCGTCAGGGCTGGGGGGCGGTTGCCGTGTCTCCTGCTAAGCCAGCTGCTGTGCCAGGACCAAGCCCCTGACAGGCAGCCTGCTGGAGGCTCTGGCGGCTCCCTCTGCATTAAGGCTCCACCAGGACTCGAAGCCCACAGGACACTCCTGACTCTGCACCAGCCCCGAGTCCTCCCCTCCTGTGTCACATCCGCAGGGTCACGGCTGCAGAGGCACAACGCCGGCAGGACTGCAGTGGTGGGCCCAGGAGAGGCGTGCTCGAGGCGATGAGCTGGTGCTTCCCCATCTCCCTCAGCATCCCTGGGACACCAAGGAGGTGGGACTTGGTCCCCTTGATCTGACACCTCCCCAATGCTGGAACTCTCGGGCCTGGCCTGGCCTGGCCTGGCAAACTGATGCTCTCTGGAAGCCAGCTGTGGCTGGAACTTTGTGTGCTGGCAACTCTGTGGGTCCTGCTCCCAGATGCGTCAGAAAACAGCAGTCAACAGCACCTCCACCGGGCCTCCGGCAGTGAGCAGCCTGGCGGATGCTGCAGAAATCTTTGGAAGGAAGCATATGATGGGAGAAGGGGACACCTGGAGACCCTGGGCCACCTGGAAACTAGACTGAGGGATGACGGGAAAGAAGGCTAAGGCGAGAGCGTGGCGGGGAGGACAGGATGTGCTCGGCTGAGAACAAATGTGGACGTTCCTGCAGGTCCACTCATCCTAGAGCAGTGTCCGATGGTGAGCATGGACTCAACTGTGGAAAACGGCCGATTGCTGGGGGAGCGGAGCCATTCCTTCTCAGGGGAAGTGCTCCCTTCCTTCACCACTGGACACCCCCAGGGCTGGGACGGCCGCCACCCCGGAGTTCTCCGAATGGGAGATGCAAAGGCTCCAGCATCCAAGCAGGAAAGGAGAGAGGCCACCTGGCCTGAAGAGTGAGCAAGAGGTAAGGTTATCTCTTAAAGAGCCTGTCAGGGTGCACAAGGCCTAACTTTGCCTGTGTCCCTTAAAGTTCTTGGCAGCCTGGTGAGGACTCCATCTGCCTGCTGGAGCCTGTTCTCTGCTCGGAGCTCTGGGACCAGCTGGCTCCCAACCAGTAGTCACTGCTCTCCTGGGAAATGGGCTGGAAAGCTGGAAGGGTTATCCAGAGTCCCAGCGGGGGATGGGAGCTACAACTGGAAGGCCTGGGGAGCAGAGGTCAGGCTGCAGAAACAATATAAAAAAGGCAGTCTTCCCAAGAGAGAGCCTAAGGAAACTGGCAGCCCAAGATAGAGGACCCGACAAGAGAGTTACCAGGCACCCAGGGACTCATCCCAGCTGCTATCAGCCTAATTCCAACCTTGTCACTCATGGTCGCTGGATCTTGGGAAAGACTGAGGGAAGGAGGAGAAGGGGACAACAGAGGATGAGATGGTTGGATGGCATCACCAACCTGATGGACATGGGTTTGGGTGGACTCCGGGAGTTGATGATGGACAGGGAGGCCTGCCGCGCTGTGGTTCATGGGGTCGCAAAGAGTCGGACGCGACTGAGCGACTGAGCTGAACTGAACTGAGGGACTCAGTGGGATGGTCAAAAGGCTGGACACGGGTTTGCCTCCCATTGCATGGTATCTTGGGGTTTTGTTTGAAGCAAGCTGATGGACGGCTCACTTCTACGCCTATCTGAAGCTACCGGCCGTATGCATCCTCCCTTATCTCGTCTTTCTCTGGTGCTTTACAGTTCACAGAATGCTTCCAAATCCAGGTTTGATTTCAGATCATAAAACTCTGTTGAATAAATGGGTAAGGAATTATTGCCATTTCACAGGTGAGAAAGTGAAGGTCAAAGGATGCTTCCTCTGATATTCGTTCCAACAGCATTTCCAATCAGATGAGAAGAGCCAGTTTAGACAGATCTCACAAAACCTTTTAAATGCACTGGAAGTAAGCCCTGCAAAGGGACTCCAAATGGGTTGTAATTAACTCTGGGGACCCTCCATTTCCATGGGAGCGAGCAGGATGCAGACCCATGACCCCTGTTATCCCTGAAGTTATGTGTGTATCCAAGGATACCCTTACCTGCCCAAGCCGGAGCCTTATCTACCTAAGCACGGACTTTGAGGGTATACAACGGCACGACTTGGGGTCATGGAGAAGAAGATCCAATGACCATGAGTGACAAGGTGGGAATTAGGTTGATATCAGCTGGAAAAGCCTCAAGAAGAATGGGAAAGAGAACTAGAAAAAGTCCCGAACTGCAAAAGAGACAAAGGATGTCGTTCAGACGTAGCAAGTGCCAGGGAAAGTGATTTCGTTCAGGACTGTGACAGAGGGTGCAGAGGGAGGTGAGCCCACGGGGGACAAGGCTGAGCCTTTCACAGTGATACCTTGGTTATGCCCCCGACTTGCTCAAAGACCTCAAGCGTCTCCCCCTTCATTCCGGAGTCCAACCCCCTGAGCATGTCACTCAAGACGGCGCACCGCCCGGCCCGACCTGCTTCTGCGGCGGCTCTCTCTCTCCTTCCCCTTCCTCCTCGAGCACCTCGATCACGGAGCCACGCTCAGCCTCTGGACTGCACACAGCGCCTTTGCACGGACTGTCTGGCTGCCACCACGGACTGACCTTTTAGCTTTTTCTCCAGCTCAAAAACCCCTTCCTGCTTTGTAAGCTGAGCTCAGCGCCCACTCCCCTTTGCCGCCTTTCCCAGACCAAGCCCTCCTCCCCTCTGCTTTACATGCTCAGCACTTGGCACGTGTTTCTGCCTTGGTGCTGTCCTCTGGCGGGGAAGGCAATGGCACCCCACCCCAGCACTCTTGCCTGGAAAATCCAATGGACGGAGGAGCCTGGTGGGCTGCAGTCCATGGGGTCGCTAACAGTTGGACAGACTGAGCGACTTCACTTTCACTTTTCTCTTTCATGCACCACTCCAGTATTCTTGCCTGGAGAATCCCAGGGATGGGGGAGCCTGGTGGGCTGCCGTCTATGGGGTCACACAGAGTTGGACACGACTGAAGTGACTTAGCAGCAGCAGCAGCAGCTGTCCTCTGGCGTTCCTTCCGACTGTTAACACAAGGCAAAGTGTGGCCTGCGTCTTTGTGTTCTCCCTACCTAACCCTTCAGAATCCAGTACGGTGCCTACCTTTCAACAGATACTCAAGAGCTGAGGACTGGTTAGGAGTACAGATCCTAGAACCACACTGCCTGGTTCGCTCTGCCTCTGGGGAATCTTCACTCAACTCATAACCTGAGCTTCCCTGTGCCTCAGTTACTCACTAGTCTAATGGAGATAACGATTCCAGATACCTCGCAGGACCATTACGGGGATGAAAAGAGATAATGTATGCAATGCTCTAGGACAGTGGCACTTAGTAAGCACTGTGTAAGCATTTGCTATAATGATTATTATCTTTTGAATGAATGAAGAAACAGCTTGGAATCAGCAAGCTGGTCACATTTCTCCTCAGTGACCTCAGAAGAACTCAGAAAGACTATAATCTAATGTAGGGGGTGGAATAAAGTTCTGATGAAGAGGAACACGGAATTACAGTCAGCAAAAGCCTCATCAATGGACTGCAGAACTGGACCTGTGGCACTTCAAGCGTGGTCCCCACGTCAGTGGCATCAGCCCCACCTGGAACTTGTTAGAAATAGAAATCTCAGGCCCCACACCGGACCGGAGCTTCTGAATCCGAGCCCCAAACCGTACCAGAGCTTCTGATTCAGAGCCCCTCACCGGACTGGCGCTTCTGAATCAGAGCCCCACACCAGACCGGCGCTCCTGAATCAGAGCCCCACACTGGACCGGCGCTTCTGAATCAGAGCCCCACACTGGACCGGAGCTTCTGAATCAGAGCCCCTCGTGGGAGTGGGGGACACGGCCGCATATGTTTTAACAAGCTTTCAGGGGATTTTGATGCCGATTTGAGTTTCAGAACCACCGGGCTAGACTCTGCCCACTTCTTATAATCCAGGTATGGTGCGTGCCCTGAGATTTCAAACCAGTTGTTGCAAAACAAGTTTGGGGCCTGTGGCTGATTCATGTTCATATATGGCAAAAAAAAAAAAACAAAACAAAAAAAACCATCACACTATTGTAACTATCCTCCAGTTAAAATTAAAAAAAAAAAAAAAGCTTGGGGCCTTCCCCAGAGGACCAGAGCAAGTATCAAGGGGGCAAACACTCCTGCTCACGGGAGACCATGAGGAACACAGCCAGACAGGAGCAGGCCACCGAGGGTCAGCTCCGCTCGCCTCCCTCCTTTTCCTCCAGAGGCGTGATGCAAGAGCAGAGAAAGAGAAACGGCCCTGTTCCCAGGACGCAGCTTCTGGAGGATCCCTGAGCTCCACAGTGGGCGGGGATGTGCGGGAGGCCACGGCACAGACTTGTGGGAGCCTCGCTTTGAGAACATGTGCAGACAGGGGGCACCCTGGGGGGTGGGGACAGTGGGCACAGAAAGCCTGTCATCCTCTGCGGAGCCCGAAGCTCAGCTAGAGGAACAGGTGGGCAAGAAGCAGGGAGGAGGGCTTGGCCGAGGCCCAGCGTTCCCACAAAGGTTTGTACAGTGAGTCAGGCTGGCCTCAGCCTCCCCCGGAGGAAGGCTCGCCAAAATGCCAACTGAAGGCATCAATCTTCAGGGGGTGGGGAGGGTGTGTTGCCTGCCTCTGCCTACTCTCCAAGGGGTCCTGAGGCGTGAAGGCTAGCAGCACCTGGGCCCTCAGCCCCCTGGCTGGGAACTGGATTTTGAGGCTGTGGAATGAGGCACAGTGTAAACACCGTCTCCAAGAGGATGGGAAGAGAAAAGAGTGCAAGCGACTCAACCCTTTCATACTCAACTGAGGGCGATTTAGGGCCATGGTTTGCAAAGTGCAGTCCCCACAAGAGCGTCAGCATCATCTGGGGACTTGGCAAAAATCAGCATCTGAGAAAGACACGTTCTTGGGCCCCATGCCCCGCTCCATGAAATCTGAAACTCCCCGGACAGGGCCTAGCAATCTGCAGTCCAGCCAGCTCTCCAGGTGACCCTGAGGCACATTCAAGCCTGAGAACCACTGGCTTGGGGCCTGAATTGAATCTTGTTTTTGTCTGGGAGGAGGGAGACATATGCCATCTCCCAGCAAAGAGACCTCCCCGTTTGCCCAGGGAACCTAACCCCGCCACGCGGTGTCCCCACACAAGGATACAGGCCCTGGACCGGGGCCAGGGAGTCTCAGGTGACCAGGCACGGAAGAGTCCCTGTGGGTGGTAAGGACAAGCAGAGGGGTGGGGAGGCTGCCACAACTCGTTTTCTTGGAACACAAAAGCCCAGAGGAGGCCTGGGCCTCCCTGCCATTGAAACTGGTCAATTACAGGATGATGATGGTGATGTTATCAATAATGATGATAATTGCACGAATAACGTGAGGTCAGACAGGCATGTTCCCGTCTTTGGTCAAGAGGTAAGGTTGCCGTGTGGGTGACTTTGCTTCTGATTTAGAGGAAAACCTGGATTCCGGCCCCTCCATTTCCACGCCTGGGGGTGAAGCGGGGCCCCAGCCCTGTGCCATCTCTCCCTTCTGCTGGATCCTCCCTCCTGCAGGTCAGCTCCTGCTCCGGGCCCTGTGTGGGTAGATGCAGGACTGGGCACACAATCAAGAGGCAGGCGGTGTCTGTCTTCCACCTCCTAGCAAACCGTCCCCTGGATGTTCATTCACAGACAAGGTGACAGCCCTGGAGGTCGGGGCACAGCCCTGAGGGTGGCAGGGGGACAGGGTCACCCTGGATGCTGTCTGCACTGGGAAGATGAGGGCCCTGGGCTCTGTGGGTCTCCGTGTGTCTCTGTCAGGCAAACCACAGGGAAGCTGGAGGTAGAAGGCCATGCATGTTGGTCGGGGTAGCAGGCCTCAGCAGATCCATAAATACTCTGAGCGAATGTCTCCCCTTAGAGAGTGTCTCCTCCCTCCCCAGCCCAGAGAAGCAAGACAGCAGAGATTCAGACTCTCAAGGAGAGAAAAGGTCATCTGGTAGCAATCTCCCTCCATCATCGTCCCCGAAAACCCGCCCAGCCTGTCTTTCTTACACTTTAGATTTCTCAGGGTGAAATATTTCCCTAAATGCTACAGCGTTTCTAGGAGGATCAAAGGGAACCACCGAATGCCCCGGCCCTCTGTCACCTCCCTGCCGCCCCACCCCCCTGCTCCAGCTTCAAACACGGGAGGAAATCGGCGCGCGGGCCCCTGTCATCGCCGGCGGTGACTTGTGGACATGTGCTTGGGTTATTTCTCCTCCACTACAAGGGGTCTGGGCAGCTCACAGGGGGCTTGTATTTTTTTTTTTTTTTCAGAACTATGTGTATGTTAAAGTCATTAAGGCTTGGAAAGGGGGTGGTGGTGGGTAGGGGAATAAAGGCCATTATATGGGAAGAGAAGAAAAATGGCCTGTCTTCAGACTGTCAGTGGAGGAAACGCCTCTGCTTCAGGGAGGGGGAGAAGGGCTAGGTCCAGAAGGTCTAAGTGGCCACCTCCTTGCCTGGAAGGCAGGATGAGCAGGGTACGGGGTCATCGCTCAGTCCACTCCTTGCCACGCGGTGGTCATGGCTACCTGGGGGCCGGATGGTCGCTGTGTGCACGTTCCTGAGCCAGAGCTGGGAGGCAAGACAGAACCGACACCGATCCAGCCCTGTGCTCTCTGAACCTGCCTTCACGGGGCGGCCGTGTGCACGCCAGGGGGCACGAGCGGTGTCCCCGTTTCACAGAGGAGGACCCCCGAGTCAGCGGCCAAGGGCTTGCCCAAAGTCAGGCAGCGAGCAAGTGGCGGACAAAGCAGTGAAGACAGAGATCACGTGATGGACGGCCCTATCTTTGGAGACTTGGCTCCAGTTAAGACCAGCTCATGCTAGGGACTGCCTGCCCTTCAGGAGGGTTTGCTGCTACCGCCCTGCACGCTGAAGCAGCCAAGGGGAGCTGGGCGAGAAGACATCTAAGCCGGGGGAAGAGTCCTGCTGGCTACGGCCACGGCAGGTCAAGTGTTTGGCGTCTCCCCACTCCCCGGGGCTGGCGGGGGGCTGGCGGGGGCTGGTTCTTCTGGACCTTCCACGCCGTCCCGGCACTGATCTCCGGGCTTCCCTCGTGGCTCAGATGGTAAAGAATCTGCCTGCAACGTGAGGGACTCAGTTGAGATCCCTAGGCTGGGAAGACCCCCTGGAGAAGGGAACAGCCACCCACTCCAGTATTCTTGCCTGGAGAATCCCATGGACAGAGGAGCCACGGGCTCGCAAACAGTTGAGCGTGACTGAACGAGGAACACGAGCTAGCAGGGTGGTTCTCCGGAGCCGCGTGGCGATGCTGGAAGCTATCAGAGCGCTGCGGAAGCTGCGTCCTGGCTGGACCCTGAGGACACCAGCCGCCCACTTGGCTGAGCCTCTGTGGTCCCGGCTGTGGCCTTCCCAGGCACTTCCGTCGCCTCCCCGGGCTGAGGAGCCTGGGGGCAGGCGGGGTGCAGGGGAGACCGTTATCTAATCCTTCCCCCAGGTCGCCGGCCCTGAAGGCTGAGCCCCGGTTCCCCAGAGCACATGTTCCAAATCACCGCTCCAGTGACAGCCTTTGTTTGCCTTGGGAGGGAAGTTCTGGAAGGATGAAAGTCCGATCCCACCGGTTGCTCCACGGGCCTCCTTTGCCAAAACATACTGTGAAACGACCCCTGACCTTCCCCTCATACTTTCCCTGCTCTACCTCCCAGCAGCCCTGATTGCCTCCCTCCCCCAGAGGGAGGCTTAGACAGCTCAGTAATTTAGGGATTGCTAGCAAGAAAGGTGCAGAGGTCAGAAGTCAGTGAGCGGCTGGGAGGGGAATTTCATCCCTGGTTTCTGCCAGACCCCCCTCTTCTCCCAGAATCACCTCCTCCCCCGATCTGTAGACCAGCCCCCATGGACCTGGCAGGAAGAGAGAGGGTCTGGGCATCGGAGGAGGTGGTGGTGTGCCAGTAGGTAGGAGGAGAATGTGTATTTTTAAATCCACGTCCTGAAAAACAACTTTCAAGATGCAAATGTGCCCCTCCAACTTTCTTATTTGGAAACTCAGCTAGGAAAGGAAATGCTGAAATGCTTCATTCCCCGGAGAGTGCACCGATTTAGGAAGTTCTGTTACCTCACTCCAGCTCCTCCCTGCTCTCACTGCTGCACAAACAACCGCGAATTCACTAATATCTGTCCTCTGTCCCCCGCCACGGCCTGTTCAATCTAGCTCAGCCCAGTTCCAAAGCACAGAACTGGCGAGGCAGTGAGTGACTCCAACTCAAACCAAGAGCTGGCTCCTCTCTCTTCCTTGAGAGATCAGAGCCACCAAGAGAACCGCAAGAGAATGTTGCTGCCCTTCCACAGCGATTAAAAGCCCCTTGCTTGGCCCACAGAAGTGGAGTTTTTGTTGTTTTTTTTTTTTTGAATGACATTCATGGAAGGTCAGCTTAAGGAGAGCCTTCCCACGCAATTTCCTTATTTTGCAGAGAAGGAAACCAAGGGGTATCTGTCATCATTCTGCCAGTTGGCAGCAAAATGGGGGTGCTTTTCAGCTGTCTCTGCAGGTGGGGCAAAGCAAAGGGGCTTGCAGAGCTGCCTCTCAGGTGAGATGACTTGTGCAGGGTCTGCGTTCTGGACTTCTGGTGGCCACCTACCCTGGGAGGGACAGCTAGCCTCTGTTCAAGGAGGCTCCATCCGCTGCTGGGCGATGAATGAACGCAGCTTCACAGGGCGGTCAGTCCTCTGGCTGCAGAAGCCGGCAGAGGATGCCCTTCTGGGATCCGAAGGAGGAAGACGTCCCTCCTGCCGGGCTTTCTCCACCTGGTGATCCAGCCGGGACTGCCAACCTCTGGCCCAGAAAGAGGGCTTTTCCCCTCTTCCTGTTGTGTCCCCGGAGGAACTGGGAAGGTTGAGGGCCGGGAGGAAGGTGGACTTCATCCAGTCTGGGGTAGGGAGTGCAAGCTCTTCTGGGGCTTCCTCCCCTTCCGGGAGTGAGGTCCGGAGAATAAAGGTCACGGATGGACAGGCCACACGTGTTCTTGTGTTCTTGGGAGCGGGGGAGAGCGTGCAGGGCTGAGGGTCTGATGGCTCCAGACAGGGAAGAAGTCGCCGATGGCTCAGAGACCAGACGGGTTCAGCCCAGATCCGGAGGGAGGGCAGTGGGGGCCCAGGAGGTCACTGCCTTGAATGTCGCTAACATTTCATCTCACCCTTGCTCGGCCTCCCTGTCTCCCTTCTTTCCCTCTTAAGCTCCCGCAGCAGGGGATGGGGAGCGGAGACCGGGAAAGAGGGCCGCAGGGCCTCTTTGACTGTTGACTGGAAAGAAACGAAGGGGCAGAGATGGAGGGCGAGCAGAGGTCTGCAGCTGCGACCCCGCTCTGCATGGCGCCCCCAGCCCCACTGCCTCCGAGGGTCCCATGCCGAGGACGGAACCGGGCCAGGTGCAGGGGAGGGCCCGGGTGGTTCCCAGGGCAGGGGGTGGGGAGGGCTGGGCCCCTCCTGTTCCCGCCCTCAGTGTCTTTCGCCTGGGGAACAGATCATAGAAAGCAGCAGATCGCGTGCTGTAGGCTGAAAATGCGGCTCACTCTGGGGAGTGATGGAAAATAAACTCTGCCTAGGCATCTGACAAAACTCCCCACCCTCTGCCCCCAACTTTTAAATTGGGACTGAGAGACGGAGGATTCTCTTTCAGGCTTGAGAAGTGTCCTAGACTTTTGGGTTCTTTCTACTGCATATTCCCAAACGGCGCCATCCAGTAGACTAGCCACCAGCCACGTGGAGCTACTTACGTCACAGTTAATTGAAATTCGGGAAAATCGGGAGATTCAGTTTTTCAGGAGCGCTAATGTGTCTCAGTCTCCCTGTAGGCACTTGTGGGTAGTGACTACGGTATTGGCTGGAAGAGACATAAACAGTCCCCTTATCACAGAAAGTTCTCTGGGACAGTGATATTCTAGAAAGTTCCTGATGTGAGCCTGACTTTCATTCCTGATTTCTCCAGAAGCTCACATGCTGGCCTCCGCCTTAGGAATGAGGAATGACTGGCCTTAAGGATGGGTGTGGGGTGGGCTGAGATGGGTAGGAGGAAAGGGAGGCATAATGCCACAACTGCCCTGCTCTTGGCTGCCACCCTGGGCATCTTCCTTAGACCCTGCTGGTACTAAGCTACTCAGTTTGCCAGGGGAGGAGGGGCACGGGGTGTCTGCAGGGGAGGAGGGATACAGGTGGCAGCTCCAGCCAAACGGGTTTGGCAATAAGGTCCTGCCTCCCATCCCCACCCGCGGCTTCAGAAGCATGTCAAGGGAGGTATATACCAATCCTACGCGAGGTGGGTGTAGTGTCATTAGCCCAACTTACTCATCACACCCCTGGGCCTCTAATGGGCCAGCATAGGCGGGGATGGGGAGCGGGGGCACAGGCTGGGGGTGAGGCAAGTGGTTATGCTTCAGTCAATTCTGAAAGCTGTTGACATGATGGAAATGGGATAAGAGGTGCAGAGTCAGATACTGGGCTCGCCCAGCTAACCCTCCCACCCAAAGCACTCACAGCCCTGGCTGCCTCACCCACCCCGGGAGGGCCCTTGATGGAGAGAAGCTGGGAGAAGCACACACCGACAGGCATGCATGCTCACACACACATGCACACAAACCACATACCGATCACACATGCACATACACAGACACACCACACGCACATATATAAATGCGTGTACATGCACAGGCACATGCGTATACACACTCACACATACATGTGTTCCACACATACATCATGTAATTCCAGGGAGATTCTGGAAAGAATCTTGAGCCCAGCTTCTCAGTAAGTCTCGGTTGCTCCTCCAGACTCCCAGGGACCCAGCAGATGGTCCCAGCCAAGCAGGCAAACTTCCCAGCGCCTCTAAAATCAGGGTCTGGGCCCCTCCAGACCCAAAAGTCCAATTAAGCTTTGTTCTCACAGGTGGGAAGCAAATGAATGCGGAGCATTCCTCCCCTTCTCTGGGTCATCAGCTCTCAGTCGTCACCCCCCCGCCGGCACCCCTACACTTTCCCATATGGTCCCCTTGCCTCTCACACTCTGCTCTGAAGATTCGGTTGCAAAGCCCAGAAAGGACACCTTCCAAGGTGTCCTCTAGATGGGAGGGACTTGACAGAATAGTCCAAAGAACTCTGGGCTCAGAGGCTTGGCCTCCATCCGGGAGCCTCTCTTGGTCTAGGCGTGAGCCCCTGTGGATTAAGCCCAAGGACCCCAGTATCTCCCATGACACTTGTGTTTCCTTCTCCTAGAGCCTGGGAGAGCTGCAGGGAGATCCTTCTGCTTTCCTCTTTCCAGGGGCACCTCCTCCTCCCTGCAGAGATAATTGTCACGACTGGCATAAATAGATCCATATAGTTCTCTATAAATACACCCATCTTTAGCTATATATATATATGGTTGTTTTTTTTTTTCTTTTTCTAAAGACTTGCCAAGAATTCCTCTGGAGCCCTTTCCATGACACAATAGAAAACCAGCAGAGTCATCAAGTTTGATCGTTCCCACAAATACAGCTTTGGGTTGACCTTTGCAAGACTCCCTTGAACCTTGCTTCCAGTAACTCAGCCCCTCCAGCCTTCCCAGTCCGCATACCCCTGGCAACCACAAGACACAACTCAGTTTCCTGAAGCTGCCATTTTCTTCCTCATTGATCTCTTGTCTGAAAGCAAAAAAAAAAAAAAAATCCACTGCTTTTGACCTATCATTTTAAAATAAATCATAGGCTTTGTATGTGAGCTCCAGCTGGCAGCAGGAAGAAATGAGCCGGGCAGCAGGATTCCTTGGCACTCAGGGACACTGTCGTGAAGAACAGAGTGTAGGTGGCTTTCAAATGGCTAGACCTCTGTGTGCAAGATGGTGACCCACCTGGTGGGGGAGCTTATCAACCACCGGGGCAGTAAGCAGAGATGTGGTGGGTCTCCCTCTGATGGCTCCTGGGATAAACAGGAGGAACTCCAGGGTGGAAGCAGAGCCAGAGCGGTAAAAGCCGTCCAGGTAACGACTTTCAAGGGCGTTATCATGAGGCACAGACTCTAAGAACCGTCTGTCCATCACCCTGCATCAGCACTGCTGGAAACGGGCAGAGCGGGGAGGAGGGAGCAGCTGGCGCCTCTGTCTTTTCCCCCTCCACTGCTAAAGTTGGAGACTGGAGGCAGCCCTGGGGACGTTCACGTGAGGTATTAAGAGCCTAGCCACATGCTGACACCACATTTCATCCCGAAACAGGTTTCCTTTTCTTGATTTTCCAAGTAGGGGTTGGAGGAGTGGATTCCTAAGTGGAAAGCAGAAAATACCCAAGCATAGGAGAATCAACAGAGAAATGCAGAAAAGTTAATTTGGCAACAACAACAAAAAAGCTCCGAACTCAGGACTCCAACTCTTACAGCCTCTCTTGCTCGATATTCTTTCTTTCTAAAGTTGGGTTGTTATCAGTGCACCAGAGAACACCAGCAGGTGCTGCTGGCAGCTGTTTAACGACAGTGTCAAGAGTGTCTTCCAGGAAGGTAGGCTCAGAGGCAGGAGGCAGTGATGGAGAAAATGGGATGAGGGGGGAGGAGGAGGTGGCCCCACATCTGTGGAGAGGGAGCTGAGCGATGGAGTGCTGCTCTGGAAACTGCAATGCTATTTTGTACAAAAGTCTTCCTGTAGGAAGTAAGGGGGAGGGACAAGAGACACATTTCAGCGTTGTGCGGACTTAAGAATTCTGAGCTGGAATTACGAGCAGCTCACTATGTCTCTGGGCAAATACTTTAGCTCCTCTCCTCCGCATCCCCCACTTGCTCCTTTATGGTTACTGACACCCCTGAGGATCAAGTAAAAGGACTTGGAATCCCTGGGAGAGCGATCCCAGAAGCCTCCAAGGGTGACGAGCCCTGCAATTATCCCAACGTCTGGAAAAGGTAACGGCCCCTGTCCTGGCAGGGGCGTCACAGGCCAGCGAGAGGGAGATGTTTGGGTTAGCTAGCTAATCTCAGCTCTGCAGGGAGCCGGAGACACCAGGCAGGGCTGGCTTTAGAAGGACGGGGGCAGCAGCCTTCACAAGGAGTGCATTCCTGTGAGCGCTTGAGATCTGAAATGCTTTTCAGCTCTGTGGTCGAGCTTAGTTCCCTGCAACCCATCTCATGAAGGCAACTCTAAAAACTTCCCTGGTCAAAACTCTTCCTTGGAGAGACCATGACACCTAGAGTTGTGGGAAGACAGATGTCCTCAGGGCCCCTGGCCCTTCCTGAACCGCTGGTCCCCTTCCTGCTGGAAGGGTGACCAAGACCTGGTGGAAGTTTCTGGTGTTTTGCTCTCCACCTGCAGGGCATCACTGGGGTCACGTATTCCTGGAGTCTAACCTGCACATGTCCGCTTCTCTTTCCAGGGCCTTGCTCATTCTATTATTTTAATGGGAAGGGGTGTTATTAAACCTACCATCACACGTTTCAGCTTCATTCAGTCGCTCAGTCACGTCCGACTCTTTGTAACCCCATGAACCACTACACGCCAGGCCTCCCTGTCCATCACCAACTCCCGGAGTCCACCCAAACCGACGTCCATTGAGTCGGTGATGCCATCTAACCATCTTATCCTCCGCTGTCTCCTTATCCTCCTGCCCTCAATCTTTCTCAGCATCAGGATCTTTGCAAATGAGTCAGCTCTTCGCATCAGGTGGCCAAAGTATTGGAGTTTCAGCTTCAACATCAGTCCTTCCAATGAATATTCAGGACTGATCTCCTTTAGGATGAACATATAAAGATGTTCAGTTGAGGGGGAGGAGGGCAAGGCTTGGGGCAGCAGTTAAAGCATGGAACTGTAACTGCCTGGGTCACGAGACATATGGTCAGGCTGCAATGGTGACCTAGCAATAGAAATGTCTCAGAGTGTCTGAGGCACCTAATAAGACATGGCAGGGTGGGGCAGGGGAAAGAATGACAGTACTGAGCCTAACATTTGCTTTCCAAAAGCTTTCACACATATTATTTCACTCAATCTCCCCCTTAATCCTTAGAACTAGGAACCAGAATTATCAAGGTCTCCACTTTGGATATAGGGGAACGGGACAACTTCCCCAAGGTCAATGGCTACAGAGCAACGGCTGGAGCCCAGGCTCCTTGATGTCTGGGCTCCTGTTCCCCTGTTCCATACCCACCCCTGCCCTGGCTGCACTGCCAGAACTCCAGTGAGAGGGCCCACAGCATCCTGTCTTCAGAGGAAGCGAGAAGTAAGCAAACATATCCCACGCCTTCAAAGAGACTGCAGGTACCCAAGAGGAGAGGACCCTTGTGGCACTGTCCCTTACATTTCCCAAAGGTCCATCGCCTACAGGGTTCCAAGAACATGTTTTAAATGGTTGCTTAAGTAGGATATAAGAAAGAATCCAGCGAGGGAGCCGAGGCATCGTGGGGACTGTGAGCTTTGAAGCAGGAAAGGAGAACTCTGTCAAGGCTCCAGGGCTCACGGACTGAATCATCTACCCCACCTTCCTAACGGAGATAAGGAGATGCGCCTCTCAAACCGCTGCCAGGACTGAACGAGACAGGGAGTGAGAAAGGACAGTGCGTGTTGTAATGACTGACGCTGGATCTTCCTGACCCTGCGGTTCAGGAGGTCACCCTAGATAAGACAGCAGAGAGGAAAGGGAGCTCCTCTTCTGAGGGTCTTTAGAGCAGAGCTCATGCCTCCTGCTTCGGGTGCACCCAGGAGGGGAGGGTGGGCTGTGTCCAGGGGGCAAAAGGCCTAAGTGCTCGGCAGGTGCTCAATGAATGGGTTTTCCTTCTGTCTCCACTCATTCTAGGAGAGGCGCTGTTGTAAGAAGCTGGAGGAGAAGGGCAAAAGTCAGTGGTGAGGACAGTCAATAGTCCAAGGTGTCTTGAAGATAGCTCCTGGCCCCAGCATCTGAAATGATGTCAGGATACAACTTTAAAAAGGGTCAGCTGTGGCACTGCTCACTCTTCCGTGGCATTCTTTCGGACCTCTGCTGGATTGAGGGCTAAACGGGAAATGTGGGTGACTCACGTGTTGTGTCAGGGGGTTGGCGGCTTTGGTTTAAGTCACCCTGCTAACTGCAGAGGCAGGGCAGGATGGCGGTCTTGTGGTCAATTTGGGGGCCTAGGCTGACCCATGCACACGGGCCCCAGGGAAGACCCAGAGCAGGTAGGGAGGCCCACCAGGAGGATGCAGTGGGAAATGGGGATACTGGCTTGCATTTCCTGAGGACTCACTCTTCACCAAGCACCACGCTAAAAGCTGAACATGTCTGACCTCATTTAATTATGAAAAGCACCCTTCAAGGTATATCTCATCATTCTCGTTTCACAGATGACGAAATCAGAGCTCAATAAGGCTAATTTTCCCAATACCGTCTACCAAATAGGTGGGCCAAGATTTGCACCAAGATAGTCTGGTTCCAAAGTCCACATTCTTCCCACAACACATGCAGGCCCCGTCCAGACAGCCCACCAGGCAGGAGCTACAGATAAAATACCACACCTCTTCCAGCACACACTAAATCAGCACAAGGAGAAGTTGGAGGCTGGCAGAGAGCAGATCTTTATCAAGACACTTCAGGAACAGGAGGAGAAATATTTCCGCCCTTCTCCCAGCCGAAGGGTTGGCTGTGTTTATAAGATGAGACACGTTTTGAAGGGAGGGGAGTGGGGGTGCAATCTCAAGTGAAAATTACCACCCACACCAAAGTAAACCTGAAGGCAAACTGGGGCCTCAAGAATGCGGTTCCATTGCTTATGTGAGTGTCTGGGAGCGTGCGTGTCCATGTGGGGGAGAAGGGCAGCAGGGGGTAGGGAAGGAGAAGCAGTATCTTTGTCATCATGCCCAGTGGCATTTATCAGCTCCGCGTTCCTCCCCAAACTTGCGCTTCTCCCATACTTACATTTCCTATTTTCTTTCACCTGCTCTGGAGCAGAGAGCTAGCCTGCTTTTAATGGACGAACACAGACTGTGGGGCCCGCAGACCTGGTTTTCCTCACCAAATCCACCACCTGACTAAGTTGTCCAATAAATACATGCGGCATGAATGAATGGGGAAATAATTCCACCTTCCTGCGACTTGGTTTTCTCATCTGGAAAGATACATAGTCCTGGTCCCTGTGCTGCGGAGCAGTTGGGAGGATTAAATAAAGCCGAGTGCTTGGCATAGGTGGCTGGCACAGAGCTGATGGCCAATAAATGTACGTTGCTTTGCTCCGTTTCTCAGCTGTAGCACTGCAGCATGCGGGGCTGGGTCATTCTTTGTTGGGGGGAGGGGCTGTTCTGTGCATCCTGGGATGTTCAGCAGTATCCCTGGCCTCCACCCAGTAGATGCCAGTAGCCCCTCCTGCCCCAGACATAACAACCAAATGTCTCCAGACCTTGCCAAATGTCCACAGAACTGCCTCAGTTGAGGGATACTGGCTTAATGTAATTAATGATGATATCAGCAACAAGTAATATATTTGAAAGCACATAGTAGGCATTGATAGTTAATATTCACATTTTTTGATTGAGCAAATGTATGAATGAACATGTGACGTAATCATGGATATAGTTCTGCACCTTCAAACCCTTGGTGGCAGGAGGTATACAGTCTACTAGGTTCTGGACTCCAGAAGATTGACGGAATCCCAGAGCGGGCTGGCAGAGCATCTTGGTATCTCTGCTGCCGGCTGTTTTCTGTGCAGACCTGGTACCCGGTGGGCTTCTCTGGTGCCTCAGAGGGTAAAGAATCTGCCTGTAATGCAAGAGGCCCAGATTTGATCCCTGGGTCAGGAAGATCCCTTGGAGAAGGCAATGGTTGCTCACTGCAATATTGCTGCCTGGAGAATCCCCTGGACAGGGGAACCTGGTGTGGGCTATGGTCCATGAGGTCGCAAAGGGCTGGGCACAACAGAGCGACTAATACCCTGGTGCCTAGTGGGATCTGCAGATGAGAAGTGACAGGTGGGTGAGGCTGAGAGTGAAATGAGGCTGAAGAAGTTTTCCCTTCTGGGAAAGGGTGGTCCCAAAGGAATCTGCCTGCAGCACTTGACGGCTTGAATTCCTGTGTATGAGATGTGATGGCTCGACTCACGTACACTCCCCAAAGAATCCCATCTCTTGCTCTTGGCCAGGCAGGGACATTGCTAGGAACTCCTTGGTGCTCCCTTACGTGGAGGAGGACACCACCGCAAGCCCTTTCTGACTCCCACCGAGAAGATGCCTTGCGACAGGGGCAGAGAGGTGACTTCTGTTCTAGTTCTTGCCCCCACTGCTCACTTTCCCTGACTCCTCCCTTTCTATTTAGACATGTACTGAATGACTGCCATATTATTTGATCCTACAGATGCAAATGCAACCACAATCCCCAAACTGCTGAGTGTACTGACGGGCAGGGACAAGAAACAGGAAGATAACGAAACATATTATGGCCGTGGGCGACATTCACTGAGCCCTGGTCCTGCTTCGGACGCAGATCTACGTGCTCTACCTGCACTGGCTCACTTACACGCAGCTCATGTAACTCAACAAGCCTGTGAGATAGAAGCTTTCACTATTTCTAGTTTGCAGATGAAGCAGCAGGCATAGAGAGGTGGCGTGATTCCTATAATGCCACCCAGGTACCAAGGGGCAGAGTCAGGAGTGGAGCCAGGACATCTCTTAACCACTGTGTTCTCTACTCTGCTAGCCGCGTGATGGGGCTCCACGGAGCACACAAAGCGGGGGCGGGGGGCTTCCTGGAGGAGGTGATGTCAAGGCATCTTGACAATGAGAAGGTGTTAGGTGGGCAAGCGGAAGGAAGTGTTTCTGGTATGAGAGAACGGCACACAAAGTCCCAAGGTGAGAAGGCCACGGAGACGCATCAAGGTTCTAGGAGTAACTCACGCCCTCCCCATGTGCACCCCTGTCCCTGGCCTCAAGCTGGGCTTGGAAGCACGGGCTCAAGGATCAGGATGCCTGCCTCTGGCCTGGGCTAGTCCACCGGACACTCACGTGGACCCGCCCATTTGTCCTCCTGTCCTAGCCTGTGCTGTCCGATTTGGCTTTCCAACCAGGACAGGGACCGGTGCTCCGCCTCCTGCCCGCGTGGTCTCCCCACAGGCCTGATCTAGTCCCCACGCCTCGGCTCTCACTCGCCTCTTGGCCTTGATCTGGGCTCCTCCTTGTCTCACCTTGTTCTGCTGCCACTTACTCCAGGTTGGGAATGGGAGCTGCTGCTGTTGTTGTGTGCGTGGGAGAATACAGACTTGTACCTGTGTTCATGTGCATACACATGTGTCTAATATGTGCGTGTGCGCATGGTAGGCGGTGAGTGTGGTATGGGCATGCCTATTACAAGAGGTACATATCACTCAATGTTCAGGTAGGGCCGAGATTTCACCACCTGTCATTTGAACTTACTTTTTAGACCACAAAGGAATCATACTGGTCACCTTGACACATATTTGAGAGCAAGATGCTTTGATTGAAGGAGGATGGAATTGGGGGACTGGAGTCATCACCCCAGAACTCAAAGGCACACTGCCTAAAACCACGAGGGGAAAATTGAGAGAATGGCACTGACGTCTAAAACAGCTCGTGGGAAGCTGCTGTACAACACGGGGAGCTCAGCTCGGCGCTCTGACAACCTGGAGCGGTGGGACTGGGGGTTGGGAGGGAGGCTGCACAAGGAGGGGCTATATGTGCACCTACTGCCAACTCACACTGCTGTACAGCAGGAACTAACGCACCATTGGGAAGCACTTGCCCTCCAATTAACGATGTATATGTTAACAAATTAGAGTCAACAGTGTAGGGGCATAGACCGCCCTGAGAATCTGATGAGAGTAATGGGCCCTCTATATATACATTATGGACATACAGACGTTTGCAGAACGTTAGTGGGGGCAGATCATGAACTCTCCCGAATCCCGGAACATTGGTGAAAAATCTGGTGCATTCAGCTCCTGCCACATCCTCCTAGCGGTGTCCCTGCCCCTCTGACTTTGCGAGGGAGAGGTATAAGATGCTGGCGGCTGCAGCACAGTGAATGATGAAACCCAGTCCTGGCATTGCTTCATCTGCTCAAGGAGAGGAGAGGCCCAGGGTCCGGAAAGCCCAGCCTTCTTGTGCTCACATTCTTGGGACAAGGGCGTGGCTGTAACATGGCTCCCACACAGCCAGCCCTGGGCAGCTTGGGTATCACAGATGATTGCTGCCTCAGTTTTCCACACTAGCTTAACGCCCGTGAGCTTCCCTATCTAGAATGCACAAGGGATCGGCAGCCAGGGTCTGATCACAGTGCTATTGCTGGGTGATGCTGGGCAAACCACTTGATTCCGCTGGGCCAGCTTCCTCATCTGTAAGATCACAGCCTGTGTGGGGTTGCTAGGATTACTAGATGAGCTCAAAATGGGTGTTGTATATATAAAAGCTCTTTGTACCTCAAACCATTGAGTTCAAGGGGGTTCTTAGTATTTTGGCATTCAGAGAATGACCAGGAGATTTATACCAAGAGAGCTCCCTTTTGGACTGGAACCAGGGAGGAGAGCAGAGACCACTTTGACTTAAAGGGGACAAATTGATGCCCAAGGGGCAAAGGGTTCATTCAGGGTCATCTCTCGGTAAGTTCGGATAACCAGAAGCACTCACAGCTTAGGGATTTAGCTCTGGACGATCCCAGCAACATCCAGGGGTCCTGGGCTCATCCGCCCTCTCTAAGGGCTCCCATCCCTCAGCCTCTGGGACAGCTCCTCACCACCATGCCCCTGGCTCTCTGTGCTCAGGTGGGAGCTCTGGTCTACTACATAAGATGCAAATCAGCTTCCGAGTTCAGAGTCAGGGGAAAACGAGAAGGCTCTTCACTGGGTCTGCCTGCTGTTAATGAACCGATCTGCGGGGAAGGAGCGAGTAAAAACGAAGACTCACTACCCAGTCACCAGAGTGCTCCGCACCGGGCCGATGTCTGCATTTTATGTGGCGCTCAGCCTGTCGGTGCCTGGGGCCCGCAGGCAGGTTTATGAGATTAAAGCCCAGTGCCCAATAAATAATTTAGCAGCTTACTGCAAAAAAAAAAAAAAAAAAACAAACATACAAGCAGTATAATAGCTACTGTCTCCAGCCGCCTGATGTGTACGGACATTTTAAATGCACACCACTTTCATCTGCTTGTATCCATTCGACGTGGGGTCTGGAACCAAAGGAGGAGGAGAAAAAGAGCATCACCTCCACCCTCTCTCCATGTCCTGCCGTGACGACGGCGTTGAGGATGAAGAAGACTCTTCCACGCACTCATTATTCAGGCTTTTGCTGGCAGTCCTTCCCCACCAAGCACCTCCTTCTGTCTCTGCTCCCTTCTTTGCTTGCGGTGGCTGCTTGTGTGTGCAGAAAGAATCTGAACGCTCCATCAGACCAATTATTCATTCAGAATTTGGTTTTCTTCTCCCAGGGGTGCCTTTTATGGGGCAAATCTGGCTCCAGGTGTTGGCCTCAGGTGTGGCGTCACAAGCAGCTTGTGTGTGGGTGCCGCTTCAAGCCGAAATAAATAAATATCACCTCCAGGACCACCAGAGTCCTGGCTGAAGTTTTAATGAGGCAGAAGTTGGCAGTGATTGATTGGTAAGACTAGGACTTGGGTGTAAGGGAGGGTAAGAGGACTGGAGATGGGAGAAGGGAGAACGGAGGGGCTGGAGTGGGTGTCCCAGGGACGTGGGGTGGCGGAAGGCAGAGACACTTGCAGGCAGTGGCTTCAAGATCCAGCAGCATCAATGGGACGGGAGTGGCACTGAGTCATCTGTGTAGTAACAAGAGCTGGAGTGGAAAATGATGCCAAAGGGAACCATCCTCTTCTTATTGGAAAGTTTACCGGTTCTGATCACAGTTCAGGGACAAGGGGCTTCCAAGGGAATGAGGGAACGTGGTAGGATTTCCCTCTGGCTTTTGCAGAAATCCGGGACTGTGGCGTCCACTTCTGCATCAGTCCCTTGCTTCTCCTTCTGTGGGCGGCAGCTACCCCAGACCCACTGGCCACTGGGCGTGTAGAGACACCACCTAGATCCCCCTTGCCCCTACTCTGTGTCTCCTTGGCCTTGGATGCATTCACTGCCAGTGGCTGTGGTTTATCTTCCATTGTTTATGGCCTGGGACGGGCTGCCTACAAATAGCTCCCCAAACAGTGGGGAAATGCAGGCATCTGCCATTCTGTGAAGCTCTTTCCAGAAATGAAAAGGACAGTCATAAAATGTTGCAATGGGAGGGGGTAGGGGTGGAGGGTAGGTAACATGCGTCATAAAAAGCGTAATGGACTAATGCTAATACACAGACTGGCTGCAGCCCAGGGGTGTCTGCTGAGCTCAGACATAAATACTGGGGAGGCACCAAGGAGACAGATTTTTTATTTCTTTGATTTGATGGTGGGGGGAGGTTGGGCATATGTTTTCCTCTGTCTCTCTGACTGTGGCCATTCCTCTGGGGAGACCAACAATCTGTCTGGGACTGAAGCTACTCCATGTTTTATGGATTCCAGAGCAGTTGGACTCTTGGGGAGACTGGAGGTTCAGCAGCACTTGTGGGAGCATCACCTCACTGGGTGAGCCCGTGGGGGTTTCGCTTGCATCATTCAAGATCTTGCAAGTGACAAGAGGCCATAATGGGATGAGCTTAACTGTGCTGGTTGTGCTTGAACGCATAAATGAGTAGGTGCTTGCCCAACAACAAGCTAATTTAAAGAATTAAAGGGACTGATTTACGCTCTCTGCTTGGTGAGAACCAAAAGAACAGTGACCCCCTCAACAATACCCCAACACGAATCTCTACCCCTCTCAACTTCAGGCACAAAGAGTAAAATAGTTGTTTGCTAATTTGTGACAAATTCCGGTACTTGAGGACTGAACCAAGCACACTGTTTTCCAGGCTTTTCTATCAATCATCCTCTGGCTAATGTTGGCCACTGGCCTCTGCTGTCTGCCTACACATTTACCTGGCCATATGCCTGTGCACAGAATGGGTAAATGTACCCTGGAGGTGTGGGCTGAACCCAGAACTAAGACTCCTGTATGAAAAAGAGCCTCCATTCCAGGTGATGCGAAGGCACTCTCGCCCCTTTCTCTCTGCCACGAGGCGCTAAGCACCGGGGAGCCATGCTGGAACTCAGGGCTCCTGAATACCCAAGGATGTGTTCAGTCCACCTAGGATTCTGGGTTACTTGAGAATAAAGAGAAACAGCAAAGACTTGGGTGTCCGTGGTGGGGTGAGGAACCCCTGTTCAGCCTTCTCGTGTGTAGTGAGCAAAAGATCAAAAGCATTTGGAATTGATGCTGCAGCTCACTATTCGTTTGGAAGAATCAATTTCCCATGTGCTGTCCCTGCGAATAGGTGGGAAATAGAGTGGCATTCTCCCGAATGCCGTGGGTACCAAGAGCTACCTCCTGCCGTCCTGTGCATCTAAGTATGTACGTGAGAAAGGGGAAGGGAAGTGGGGACTCTCATTAGGTACAGAAGCCCCGTGATAAGCAATTCAGACACTTCTTTAAAATCATTATGATCCTTACGAAGTAGATGTTACTATCCCTGCTTTAAAGATGAGAACTTGCAACTCCAAGTTTCCCAGAGGTTACGTAACTCAGCTAAGATCACAAATTTAATAAATGGGAAGGTTAGGACTTGAACTCAAACCATTGTCTTCTCACAAGGCCTTAAAAACATGAAAGGAAAAAAAATCAATAAATGATGATAGGAAGGAAAAATTATTTTCAGGGTGAAGGTCAAACGGGCAGGGACTAATGCATCCCTTATGCCGACTGGTGCACATTGCTGTTCCCAGGGGCCAGGGCCTGTCACCACACGTGTTGTTGGAAAAGGATTATAGGACCCGCTCGTGCACCATGACACATGATTACTCAGAGGCTGAATAGGGGCATCGGGTCTCGAGTGCTGACCTGGGGACCTCATGATAATAAAAGAAGGGGCTCCTCAGTCAATGGACCTGCTGGAGGTTTACCCAGGAAGGCATCACGCTGGACAGGTCGTCCTTTCCCAGCAGGCTAGCAGTGGGCTCTTTCGGGTGTGAGGTTCACTGGTGCTATCTGGATGGGAGCCCTTGGAATCAGTTATGAGTGTGTGTGGGGGTGGGGGTCATGCTTACTCATCGCCCTAGAGATGTGGCCAGTTGGGATTCTCAGTAGGGGTTTGGCTCAGCCCCTTCCAGCCCAGCTTGGGGCATACGAAGACACTCTTCTTCCCTTGGTTGGTTCACATCCCCCTCAAAGTCTGAGAACAAAAATACCAGCGTACCTTAGCCCAGTCCCTTAGCCTAAGCTACCTAGAACCAAGTTAAATTTAAGGAAGACCTTCCTGACTCTCTGCTCTCTGTAGCTGGACCATAAGCAAACAAGTTGGCTCTGGCATATCCTTTCCTAAACACCTGGAAGTGTGAGAGAGATACCTAATGCTGCCCACAGCCACAGGGCAGGGGAGAACCTTCCCGCCAGCCTCACCTTTGCTCACTGGCATTTTAGCAAAGGCCCAATACAAATATAGAATGTATAATTTTCGCATCATTCTTGGCAAATCCCAGGTGCGCCCCATTAGCAGAGTTCCAAGGATGCCATTTCTATCAAGAAAAAGACATGCCGCATCGTAGAGCTTAGCTCAGGGCCCTATTAATAGCAATCCTAATTATATGGCTGCAAATTTAATTCATAGCAATGATTAGTGTCAGAATCAAAGGCATCAGGCATCAATATTGATGGAATTGCATAAGTTCCATAAACAGAGAACAGGCATTTCGACCCACCCATCCACCACCCCCCAGCAGTGGTTTGTTGTTAACTATTGCATTAAACGTCTCTTCCAATTTCGCCAGATCAAAATGACTCCATTGCTCAGAGTCTTCCTCCCCACCGCTGAAACCTTTGCCCGGCCAGCTCTGAACGGTATGACGGGCACACAAAAGACCCAGACAGCGTCTTTGAAGGAGGGCCAGGGGGCTCCAAGGGATGCCCGGGCGATGGGCTTGACAGCAGCGTGATGCCCCACGCTTGACACAGCCGCTCTTGGCCTCGTCAGTAACACTGCTTTGTGTCCCCTTCAGAAAGCTCACGGCAAACAATGATGCCTGGGGAAAGGGGGGGTCAGCTGGGGACTGTGTGGCACAAAGGCGGCTACCCCATCCTCTGCGGTTTGGGCTGCGGTGGGTGGGGAGGGGAGGAGGAGGCCTGAGGGGAGTGGCACCAGGCGGCCCAGGCCTTCCCGGCACCTTGGCTGGAAAGAGGGCAAACTCGGCCCCCCCAACTCTCCTCTCTCGCAGCTCCTTGCAGCTCCCTTGGGCAGGTGGTGGGTCACAGAGGAGCCAGGCCAGCCTTAGAGGAGGGCAGCCCAGGGCTCAGCGCTTGTGGTTCACTAAGCCCAGGTCTGGAGACAGGTTCAGATTCCAATCCCAGCTTTCCACTTAGTAGCAACGGGGCTCTGGTTAGCTGCCTAACTCTGCTGAGCCTCCCTCTGCTCATATGGAAAATGGGCATACTATTAATCCTTACCTTACAAGGGTACGGCGAGGCTTAACTAAAAAGCCACTTACTGCAGGGCTTAGCCGGGGAAGGCAATGGCACCCCACCCCAGTACTCTTGCCTGGAAAATCCCATGGACGGGGTAGCCTGGTGGGCTGCAGTCCATGGGGTCGCTAACAGTCGGACAGACTGAGCGACTTCACTTTCACTTTTCTCTTTCATGCATTGGAGAAGGAAATGGCAACCCACTCCAGTATTCTTGCCTGGAGAATCCCAGGGATGGGGGAGCCTGGTGGGCTGCCGTCTATGGGGTCACACAGAGTCGGACACGACTGAAGTGACTTAGCAGCAGCAGCAGCAGCAGGGCTTAGCACCTGTGTGTACGGGTGTGTGAGAGAGAGAGTGTATGTGTGTGTATGCTCATTTAATTGGGTCTGACTCTTTGTGACCCCATGGACTGTAGCCCATCAGGCTCCTCTGTCCGTGGGATTTTTCGGGCAAGAATACTGGAGTGGGTTATCATCCCCTCCTTCAGGGGATAGTGCGTGCTTAATTTGTAACGGGCCTACTCCTTGCCAAAAATAAAAAATAAAGCAGCATGCCTAGAAAAAGGACTCACCTCTAAGACCTGAGTGAGGTCCCCAATTTAGTGTTCTTCTGACTTGTCAGGACTTAGCCCAAGGGAAGCATCTTGTGGGTGAGCAGGCCTCCGAGCTGGACAGGCTCTAGGAAGCGCCTCAAGTCACACATGGCAAGGGCTCAGGGATGCTGGCCACACCCCAGAGGAAATCTGCATGGCCAGGCCCGGGACAGGCAGCTCAGCTAGACTCAGCTAGAATGATCCCTGGACTAAGTCTGGGTTCTGCTTGGGGTGCTTAGAGCCCACAGAGACGCAGAGGTGAGCCTGAGGCTTCATGCAAAGGGAATGTTCTTCCAAACAATACAGAAAGAAGGGTCCCTGAATTGAAATCTAAAAACCCAGATTTTAGTCTTGCCTTTGTTACTAAGAAGCTGGATGGCCCTGTGCTGATCACTTAACCTTCCTAGGCCTCAGCCATTTTATTTACAAATGAGAACAACAAACGTCTCACCTGCCCAGAGTCTGTTGGCTGGACTACTTTCTGAGATCTTTTCCAGTTATAAGATCAGGGTAACCTTCCTAACTTTGTGTGATAGAGGGTCTGACCCCTTTGCAAGGTCCGGACTCCACGGCTTTCTCCTCTTTCCTTGGCTGCACTTTCATCCACTCTGAGCAGATAAGGGTGAGAACCCTGATGTGTTACTAAAGCAGGTGGATGCCACTGCCCCTTCCAAGCTGGGACAGAAGGTATCCACCCAGCTGGTCGCAATAGCCTTTGAAATCCAATGAGGTACTGGAGCGTGGTGAGATACCGGGACAATCTCAGAGGCAACAGCTGCTAAGAGCCCGGAACCCTTTCTGGAGGCTGAGGAGAAGGAGGGACAGAATCCCAGCAAGAAACTCAAAGGACAGAACCTCGGGGTGACCTTCACCGGCCTGCATCTCCATGCATCTCTGGTTTCTCTGGATGGAAGGACACAGGATAACAGGAAGGAAAGGAAGTTCAAGTAGCTGCAAGCTTTCAGCTTCATCGTTGCCCGGACCAAACAGGTGACCAGATGCGCGCTGCACCATTTCCCCCTGAAACATTTGTGACAGCCCTCGTTCCAGTCTTCCCTTGGTTTACCCTGTGGCCCTGAGAAATCCATAGTACCTGTGAACCTCAGTACTACCATCTGCAACAGAGCGTTTTTCCTTGTCACGCAGGCTCAGCTGTGTCTCACTCTAGAGACCCCACGGACTCCTCCGTCCATGGGATTCTCCAGGCAGGAATACTGGAGTGGGGTGCCATTTCCTTCTCCAGGGGATCTTCCCGACACAGGGATCGAACCCGAGTCTCCTGTGGATTCTTTACCACTCCCCGACCTGGGAAGCACCCTACTTATCCTAAAATAACGATTCATGAGCTAATAGAAACCAAGGGAATCTGGGTCGTTGGAAGCAAAGCACGGCAATGGCACAGGAGTGGCAGCAATACTAGTGAGGTCACGCCTGCAGTAACAGCAGTAATAGCAACAATGGCTGCCATTTATCGAGCAGCTACTATGCACCAGGCCCTGTAGTAAGTACTTTACAGCCCCCGTGTCCGACGTGCACAGTGATCTTGCAAAGCAGCATCAGTGGGTCCGTTGAGGAAACTGAGGTCTGCTCAAGATCACACAGTTCATCTAAGGCAGAGCTACGCAACCCTAGGATATTAAGGTGGGCTTAGGAGCATGCGAAGCACAATGAATGGCCCATTTTAGTTAATACCACCAAGCTGTAAGAGCGGGACCAGCACTTCCCCCAGCCCCGCCTTGAGGAGGGGTCAGTACTTACCGTTGGATGATACGGGACTCGGAAAGCTCTCCCCGGTGACTAAGGCAGCTGGGTGGCAGTGTCCAGCAGGGTTAGATTAGTTTGGCCCGGCTGGCCTAGTCTTCTAAGATTTTTCTTTCCCATGATTAGGGCTGAGGGCAGGGAGCAGGATTCGCTTCCTCCATCTGACCACGCAAACATGTCACTAAAAAGGAGGCTGATCTGACAGCTCCGCTTTCCCAGGGAGTCAGAGGAGAAGCGGGCTTTGGGGGGCAGCCTCAAAGATGCTGGTAATAATAATGGAAGCACTTTTGGTGCCAAGCACCAGAGCAAGCACTTTTCATACAAGATTTCACTGTGTCCTTCCAGCAACCACGCAAAGTGCTTATTACTACTACCCACTCCACAGGAAAAAAAAAGTGAGGCTCACAAGTTAAGTAACAATAGTAATCGTACTTAACTCAGCACCCTGCTTTTCATAAATTATTTTATTATGCTCTATTTTTTCGTTATCACTTGTTATCTTCTAAATATACTGTATATTGTGCTTTCTCATTATTTTCTCATCGGTCTTCCCATATTAAGGTATAATCTTCTCTAGGGCAGGCAGTGTTGACTTTTCACTACTGTATACCCAGCAAATGGTGCATAGTGCGCATTCAGTACATTTTTGTTCAAAAGCAAATGACTTCATTTAATTCTCATTACAGTCTCACGAGGCAGGTATTATAACTCTCTTTGTTTTACTCATGAGGAAACTAAAGCTCAGAGGTCAAACAGTTAACAGCCGGAGTCAGAGCTCAGATGCTCCTATCTGAGGGCAGGAGGGCAGGACCAGGTGGTCTTCGGAGGCCTTGTCCAACTTTGAGCTATTTGCCATGCTCTGCATCCACAAGCAGGCAAGGCTCAACGGTCCAGAAGGATGTACGTTGATGCGGTTTGTATTTTCCTAAAGATGTTCTGCAGACATTAGCACTGTGGCCTCTGAAAAATTCTCCAGAATCTATTCGGGCCACTTGGGTTCCAAGAGCTTGAATCATAACCCTTGTGCTTCACCTGCTCTGAGACACAGCCCGGACTCCAAAGGGTTCCTCTCGGGGTGTGGTAAGCAGCCAGCTGAGCATGCAGCCTGGAGCCTCACGCAGGGCCTCCCCGAGACCCAAGCACACCAGGAGGCACACAAAAGGTGCAAACAATCGACGAATCTCTCCATTCTCCTTTCAGAATGGCTCCAGGGGATCAGGGCCTCTTCCCTGGAGCTCAGCCGGGGCTCCAGATAGAAACCCACACCCCTCTCCCCGCTTGTTATGGTCAAGTAGGGGAGATGTTTTGGCCGGGGGCAAGGGTTTGTTTAGGGGGATTCTGTAAATATGCCCCCTTCCCTGTGCCAACCAAATGCTGCCTTTCCCAGCTTTCAGAAGACCAGTTCTTGGGACCCAAGAGGCCGATAAAACAACAAAACAAACAGCGAGTTTGGTGGCAGGAGCCTGGGCAGGGAGCCAAACTCATTACTAGGGATGTGATGGTGAGCTCCAACCACCACCCCAACCTCCTCCGCGCGCGCCCTAGGGCAGGAGGAGACGGTGTCTGCTTCCCACTGCCCCAGCCCCTGGAGCTGCTGCTGACATGTCTCAGGGAGCCAGAGCATCGGCTCCGTGGTCCCGGTCCCGGGACGGCCGCTGAGTCTCCTGCAGCAAGAGCCGCGACCCTGGCTGTTTACTTGGTCCAGGGTTCACACCGAGACGAGTGAATCATTTCCACTCCGAGGAATGAGGAATGAGTGGCTATTGTTCGGTGGCGTTGGCTCACAGAGAGGGACATGTTTCTCAGCTTTGCATCCAACTTGGCTTTCCGTCCACAAGACAACCCCACCCACAAGGGAGCCAAGTCATAGGTTAGGAGCCTCTGTGTGGGAGGAAGCCTAAATGCCAAGGTTTCCGTGTTGCTAACGGCGGGGCCGTGTAACCCTGGGCAAGATACTGAACATCCTGGGGGCCCTGTTTTCCACATTTGGAAGATGGAGCGGAGATGCAGGGAGCAGTCGTCATCCTTAGTTGGAGTATTTGTGGAGGATGCAAAGAACAGTGGAAAGATACCTTACAAACAATCAGTGTCATCAAGTAACTGAGCCATCAACACCCAGGCTCGGGGGACTTAATCCTTCTGTGCTCCTGATGGAGCCTTTCCAGCTCTTAAGCTACTCCTACAAGAAGCTTGCAGTTTTCCTGACTTGGCTCAGTAAATCGTCTGTGAGCTTACAAAGAGAAGAATAGGAATGGGAAGGGACGTCAGACGGGTTTCCTGTGGGCTGCGGACTGGAGGCCTTGCGCAGCTAGGTCCCCTGGGGGAAGGCAGAAAGAATTTTCCTCAAGAGTTTCACAGGCATTCTGGTGGCTGCCTTAGCCATTGGGAAAGAAGGTGGAGCTAAGAGGCCGCAGCCCTCCCCAGACCCTGAAAAGGCTGAGTGGATTTGCCAAAATGTC
>SJYX01016704.1:0-22384 GCA_006410675.1 Oreotragus oreotragus | reverse complement strand
GAGTGGGTTGCTATTTCCTTCTCCAGGGGATCTTCCCAACCCAGGGATCGAACCTGGGTCTCCTGCATTCTGGGCAGATGCTTTAACCTCTGAGCCACCAGGGAAGCAGTCCCCTCACTTGGCAGGTAGGCCCTTTACCACTAGCACCACCTTGGAAGCCCTATCATATCTCCAGGTTGGTAAAAATAAATGCTAGAAATGGTTCAAATACAAGGTAATGTTTGATAAAACCAAGAGTTTGCAATTCATAAAAAAGGAAGGAGTCTGTGATGAATTGAAGGTCTTCGAGAAGGGGCACACAAGGCCCTTATATGATGCTGTTTGCAGTGGTGTGTTATAAAAGTTAAGGTGCTGCATGGTAAGGAGGAATTTTATGCTAATACTTCTTTACCAGAGCTTGACAAGCATTACACCATTTACTGACCAGAAGCCCATTAATTCCTTGTAAATGATATTTATGAAACAAATTCAGTACTATATGAAACTTCATTCATCTGACTCTATAATGCCCTGTGTACTTAAATGTTTATAACACCAGGATAAGACCCCAACCAATGAAACAGACCTCCATCTTGCCTGAAATTCATAGTTTTAATAAAAAGCAGCACACTGTACATAATATATTTCTGACTGTTATGTTAATTTGTTGATCAATAAAGTATGCTTCTTTTTTGTAGCTATCCCATGAGAGATATAGATGAAGAGAAACCCAAATTTTCAAATTTATTGGCTTAGCTCAACAAGGTGACCTTTATATAAAAAAATTTTGTATCCCATTCTTTTGTATTTCATTTTTAAAATGTTAATTTCTTTCCAGAGTCATGAAATCAATCGAGGTGAAATAATGATAGCATTTATTTTAAAAAATAGAATAAAATAGAATGTTGCAGAACATTATGGAAAGGAATATTTGTGATATAATTTGAAAAATAACACACAATTCCATATTGCTTCCTTATACCACACAATTCCATACTGCTTACTTAATAGAAGCCCTATCCCTTTTACTATACTTTTCAAAAACTTCATCATCATTAGCATCTGCTAGAGCAGTGCCAAGAATAGTGAGAATTATATCAACTAGAGAAGTTTGGCAGACCAGCAGTTTTGGTGCTGAACAGAATTTTTAGCCAATTTGCAAAAGTCTTCTAGGCTACTCAGCTATTTTTCAGTCCCTTAATGGAAATGTTAACCATGATACATAGTGGGAAAAAAACATTGCTATGCAAAGGATCTCAGTGAAGGCAATCACTGTTCTGTAAAATTATATTTCAGTGATAGGTACAGGAGTCCCCAACCTTTTTAGCACCAGAAATTGTTTTGTGGAATATAATTTTTCCAGAGATGGAGGGTTGGTTTTAGGATATTCAAGCACATTACATTTATTGTGTACTTTGTTTCTATTATTATTACCTTGTGATATATGAGAATCTAGTTTGAGAATCTAATGCCACCACTGATCTCACAGGAGAGAGTTCGTGGTGATGTGAGAGATGGGGGGTATCACCTCCTGTTGTGCAGCCCAGTTCTAACAGGCCAAGGACCAGTGCCAGTCCATGGCCCAGGGTTGGTAACCCCTGGATGGATGGATAGATAGACAGACAGATCAATCGATAACTAGGGCAAGTTACTTATCCTTTGGGAACCTCAATTTCCTCATTTGTTGAATAAGAATATCTTCCTCGTATGGTTCTTTACAAGATTAAATGTGACGATACCTGTTACACTTTTCCCAGTTCATAGCAGAGAGAAAACCCTCAGTAGAGGCTAGCTTTCATTGTCAAAGGTTTTCTCTCACCTGGGACACGTCTCTCACCAGAATTTTTTTGCTAAGTGGCCTAGTTAAGCCTGGCAATTTATAAATGACTCCCCCAGCTTCTCAGGTGGGACTGCTGCTGCTGCTGCTAAGTCACTTCAGTCATGTCCGACTCTGTGTGACCCCATAGACGGGCAGCCCANACACGTCTCTCACCAGAATTTTTTTGCTAAGTGGCCTAGTTAAGCCTGGCAATTTATAAATGACTCCCCCAGCTTCTCAGGTGGGACTGCTGCTGCTGCTGCTAAGTCACTTCAGTCATGTCCGACTCTGTGTGACCCCATAGACGGGCAGCCCACCAGGCTCCCCCGTCCCTGGGATTCTCCAGGCAAGAACACTGGAGTGGGTTGCCATTTCCTTCTCGTGGTAAAAAAAATCTGCCTGCCAATGCAGGAAACTTGGATTTGATCCCTAAGCTGGGAAGATCCCCTGGAGGAAGAAATGGCAACCTGCTCCAGTCTTCTTGCCTGGGAAATCCCATGGACAGAGGAGCCTGGTGGCCTACAGTTGATGGGGTCAAGAAGAGTTGGACACAACTGAGCGTGCATGCTTAGAGAACCCCAGTTGGTTGGGAAAGATGGGTCAGTATTTGTCTGTCGAAACTTGTGCTTCTCATTCTTCTTCATTCATTACCTTCTAATATTTCTGCTGTTTTCTTATTTATATGATTTGGCCAGTGTATCTTTGTTCAAAAATTTTTATGTCCACTAAAAAGGAAAATTTTAATGTGCATTAGCTTAGTTTCTTTGATGCCATATAGATAAGTATTTAATAATCAGATTTAGGTAGCATTGGTGATAAGCTGAGAGTAAGTGATCTGATTCCATTCCAATTTTCCTACCTAATTTGCAACGAAATCTTAAGCCCATCATTTGGAATGTGATTTTGGCAAATACCTGTTTTACGAAATATGTATAGTATATATACTTTGCAGAAAGATTTTGCACTTCCTGAAATTTATGCTGCAACCTACCTTTAGTTGTGAATTTTCCTTGTGTATTTAGAATATGGCTAACTTATACCATTAACGGAATTTGCATGCACTGGGGTTTGGGCACAGCACGAGGAGCAACAGGCCCTAGTGGGAAACACACACACTCTTGGAATGAGCAGACCTCCACTCAAAAGCTCCACCTGGTACAGTGGGTCCTGGTGCAAGCTAACCTCTAAAGAGACTCCATTTCTCTGGCAGTTGAATGGGCAAGTTTATAGTCCACTGTGAGAAATAAAGTTTGCAAAGTATTTAGCACAGGGTCCCTTGCAGAATAAGCAGGAAAAGTAGCTTTAAAAAAATAATTTGAGGTGTACATATACCTGGGAGAGGGGAAGGAGTCTAAGGAAGCAGGAATATTGCCTTTCCCTGATGCTCTTTTCTTTTTTCTTTATTTTAAACTGACCACTTTTGTCTCAACTTGCTTGCTGATTGGGGTTCAGCTGGAAACCTAAACTGGGGAGATCATGGATACAGATGCCTCTCAATGTTCCACCAGTTACAAGCAAGTAATAGACTTAATTTCTCTAAGTTTCCTCTGGCTAAGCTGATAAAGAATCTGCCTGCAATCTAGGAGACCTGAGTTTGATCCCTGGGTAGGGAAGATCCCTTGGAGAAGGAAATGGCAACCCACTCCAGTACTTTTGCCTGGAGAATTCCATGGATAGAGGAGACTGGCAGGCTATAGTCCATGGGATCGCAAAGAGTTGGACATGACTGTGTAACTAACTCTTTCGCTTTTTCAAATACAGAACCACTTTCAGTTACTGTGCCAATGAGAACTGACATGCACAAATCAACTGTCATGGAAACAGACAAAAATATTAATAGTAGGTCCTCAATAGTGCTAAAATGTTGCAAATGGATAATCTGAACAATAGAAACCACCATTTGGTTTTGCTGTATGTCATATGCACTTTCTCTTTCTTTGTCAGCCTGCTTTCCTGTGACAGGGGTACATATTCCCCAGCCCCTGGGGACAATAACTGGATGATTGGTTCCTTCATCATCCAGAAATAGGAAAGCCCCAAACACAGATGTAAGTTAATACCCAAGGAATCAAGTGTTCAGAGAGCTGGTAGGAAATAGAACATTTTTTGATTAGATACTTGCAGGGAAAAAAAAAATTCTTCAACTTTCTTTTCTTTGGACATAAATTAAAACATCTACTTCTAAAATGTAATTCCTTGTAGTTAAGCACAATTTCTCACATATTACAAAACCAATTGCTTTTGAATTTGGGGGCATTTTCAAAAATTTGTGGATTTTCTTTATTATCCTTTTTGGCTTGACCAGGATTTGAAATACAATAACATTTCTATTATTTCTCACTCATTTTCAAAATGTCTTGGTCATTTTTAAAGCATCTAGTTTGATTGTACTGCCTCATAGCAATGACTCCTCAGTTTCTTGGAGAGGGAGTTTTAGCATTCCTTAATATTTATTCTATTTTTTATTCTTCTTAAAAATTTACAGTGTATATACTGACATTTCAATGACTTCAACATGTCAAGAAGAAAAAAACCTAGTAACTTATTTTAGAATCTGTAGATTAATTTTTTAAAGTGTTTGTACACATACCTATGGTATAGATTACATTGCATCTATGCACACCCACGTGACTACATGACTAGGAAACCAAAAATGGTCTCCAAGCCTACATAACCTTCAGTTCAGTTCAGTCACTCAGTCGTGTCCGACTCTTTGTGACCCCATGAGTCTCAGCACGCCAGGCCTCCCAGTCCATCACCAATTCCTGGAGTTCACTCAGACTCACGTCCATCGAGTCCATGATGCCATCCAGCCATCTCATCCTCTGTCATCCCCTTCTCCTCCTGCCCCCAATCCCTCCCAGCATCAGAGTCTTTTCCAATGAGTCAACTCTTCGCATGAGGTGGCCAAAGTACTGGAGTTTCAGCTTTAGCATCAATCCTTCCAAAGAAATTTCCTTCAGAAAGGACTGGTTGGATCTCCTGGCAGTCCAAGGGACTCTCAAGAGTCTTCTCCAACACCACAGTTCCAAAGCATCAATTCTTCGGCTTCAGCCTTCTTCACAGTCCAACTCTCACATCCATACATAACCTTACCCTACCTTCATTTCCTTGTCTATAGAGTAGGCTTTTCTTGACTTATGCATGTGCAGATCTGGTGTAGATTAATGAGTCAACGTCTATGTAACATTATATCTAAATGCTTAGGGAAACAAGAGCAATGGGAAAAAACACTCCTGGTTGGTTTGCCAGGAAATTTAGTTTGCTAGTAAATTTTCACCAACACGGAAATTTTATTTATATTTGCACATTTTCAGAAATGAAAATGCACCATGAAAATGTAGTGTTTGATGGTCAACAATCATACTTTTTAATGAAACGCCCATCCTTGGAATAAATAACTTCCCAGATAGTGGGAGGACTCTTACTGTCATCATTCTGGTGGCAATACTAGCTTCCGAGACATATTGGAGAGTGTAATTCTCAAATGTTCTCCTGCACAGTATTATAGGCTCATTTCATAGAAGCAAATTAAAACCCACAAAACCCAAAAGCCCATTGGTTATAATTGAGTCTTATAGCAACACCACGGCAAGCATTCAGTGGATATGACTCAATGACTCATAGAACAGCTCACTAGTGGCCAAGGTTCTTCTGATAAATTTTCCTGTCTCTCTCTGTAATACCAAGTATATCTTCAGCAGTAGAATTTACCTACATGTTGGTTGAGACAGCTGGTGGAGGTACAGATACATCCTTAGGTTTCTGGTCAGGCTTTTACTTTTTGTCCCTTCTTTATATTTTCTTTGTGTGTGTGTATGTTCATAGAAGAAAGCAGTGTTGAGGTTGCCTGTGAAAACACTGATAGATGTACCAAAATAATCCAAGTGTGTATGAAGCCACTAATGTTAAATGTCTATTAAAATGTCAATGTCTTATATAATCTAATAACATTATATATCATAATTTACATAGTATTATAATCGTGAGCCCTTCTGTGAAGATTCTTATCAGAATCCCCTTTATTTTTTCAATCTTTCTTTTTATTTGCACTTTAACTTCCATAGAAAAATACCATTATTCATTTCAAAAATGGAAAAAAAAAAAAAAAAAACCCATGCCTTTAGACTTGAAATCAAGTCCCTACGTTAAAACTTAGGAACCATGTCCATGTGAGGTAAGCATTTCTGTATCTGTGGCAGTGTGTTAGCAGAAAGATTCCTATACAGNTTTATTTGCACTTTAACTTCCATATAAAAATACCATTATTCATTTCAAAAATGGAAAAAAAAAAAAAAAACAAAACCCATGCCTTTAGACTTGAAATCAAGTCCCTACGTTAAAACTTAGGAACCATGTCCATGTGAGGTAAGCATTTCTGTATCTGTGGCAGTGTGTTAGCAGAAAGATTCCTATACAGTTGGAATTCAACATTAGATGGTATTTTAAAAGCTGAAATTAGATTCTCTGCTTTGATTATTCCATTGTGGGTCCCCAGTTATATTTTAGTGTCCTTCACCCTTTCCTCCTTTATTATTTATAACCCGTACTCTTTGAGCAATGACCAGTACTAATCTGTAACCTTCTGTCCTTCTGCCTGATTCGCTGCCTCTTTTGAAATTCCAAGATTGAAGCATATATTCTGAGACTTTCTGTTAAAAAATATATTACATTTTTTTCATATTTCTGAGCCTGAAATGAGAGTCAGTGCTGGGTTTGCTTGTCTCATTCATTTTCAGCAGGCTGGCTTAAAAAAAAAGAGAGATTAAAAAAAAAAGAGGGGGAGTAGAGAGAGAAAGTATAGAGATGTCACACTTTTATATTCATTATGTTATAATATCTTTCACATGAGCACACAGATATACTTTTGCATACACATTTTTACTTTTTTTTTTCTCTCTTGATTGCTAGATTAATGCATTGGGTCTTTCTTATTTCCCTTGTCTTGCTTTTCCCCCCCGTCTATCCACAGTAGCTAGACCTAAATAATAATAAAAACAAAGAATAGCAATTCATTTGTATTTGGTGTGCATTAAAAAGAAGTGGGGCAGAAAGCAGCATTAGTGGTAAATTCCCTGAGGACCCAAGATTCCCACTGGTTCCAGTCTCCTGAATGGTGCCTATCCCTCCCACGCAGCTAATGACTGAAATAGGATCCATTGCCACCGGGAGCTTTTAATTTCTTTACATTGTTCAGGTCGCTCTGATGCGATGCAAAGTGACAGCTTCCATTTCAGGCTGGCTCATTATCAGCTCTTACACCAGACAGCCAGGATATACATCTTTATCTGCACATTGGAATTAACCCTCATCGCTATGAAAACTGAATTTGGCTTGGCTGAGGTATGCAGAATAAAGTCACGTGGGCCTGTGTGCAAACCATGTGATAGCCAAAGAAAAGGGACGTGGAGGCAAGGCATGGATTCTTCGGGACTCACAAACTGAAAAGCTTCGGTTTGGTTCAAATCCACCACTTAAAGGGCAATAAAACTTCTGAGGAAGGTCCAGCTGTGAGATGGTGAAGGCAAATTTAAGATGTAGATCTGGAAAAGGATGTAAGGCTCCTTGGCTTTCTGTTGTCCTCTCTTGACTGTTACACTCAGCCATGACCATGCAGTCGTTGTCAGTTATTGGGTCAGTCTGTGCCAGTTAAGTATGTATCCTGAGTTTCTTTTTCTTCTAGGAATGTCTGCATGAACTATGTCATGGTTCATGGATTTCTGCCAAGTTCAGTCTTTCTTTAAAAATCGAAGTTATCAAATCTGGCCTTAGCTTCTCCTAAGCAAGCCGCAGCCAACAATTCAGAGTCCAGATTCTCAGTATTTTAATAATCTCTTCCCCTTCATTTGAAGACTGACCCTCTCTAATGCTGCATATGAGAAAGCTGAAACCCTTTGTGTGTATAATCTTTCTTAAATTTACACAGAGATATGTACACACAGATATTTATAATCTTTACCAAGGTATACTTACCTGCAAGATGTTTACTGGTGTTGAGTGTAGAGAGTGAGTTTGCTCAGTGGGCTAGAGATATAAGTAAAAGATTGAAAAGTACTTGAAATATGTTTTACATATACTTTCCAACCACTGTTCAGTAGAAATTAAATGTGAGCCACATGCTCAGTCACTTCAGTCGTGTCTGACTCTTTTGCAACCCTATGGACTGTAGCCCGCCAGGCTCCTCTGTCCATGGGATTTTCCAGGCAAGAATACCGGAGTGTGTTGCCATGTCCTTCTCCAGGAGATCTTCCCTACCCAGGGATCAAACCCACATCTCCTGCATTGCAAATGGATTCGAATCCACCTGGGAAACCCCATATGTAATTTTAAGTTTTCTAGTAAGCACATTTAAGAAGTAAAAAGAAACAGGTGAAATAAGTTTTTAAAAATTTATTTAATCTAATATATAAAAAATGCACATTAAAATTTTATATGGGTTAAAGTTAAAATTATTGGGATATTTTATATTCTTCTTATTTGTATTTATAGTCTTTCAAATCCTATATGTCATTTATACTTCACAGCACATTGCAATCAGACTTGGCAGATTTTAAGTGCTCAAATATCCACATGTGGCTTGTGACTGCTGTAACAGACAGTAGAGCTTTAGACAGACATAGTGACTCTTGAGAAATTATTATTCCCTTACCAAAATGTGGCCAGTTGAAAAATAATGAAGAGGAATTATTTTAGTCTGTTCTGGCTACTATAACAAAGTATCATAACAAACTGCTTGCTACTGCTACTGCTAAGTCACTTCAGTCGTGTCCAGCTCTGTGCGACCCAATAGACGGCAGCCCACCAGGCTCCCCCGTCCCTGGGATTCTCCAGGCAAGAACACTGGAGTGGGTTGCCATTTCCTTCTCCAATGCATGAAAGTGAAAAGTGAAAGTGAAGTCACTCAGTCATGTCCGACTCCCATGGACTGCAGCCTACCAGGCTCCTCCGTCCATAGGATTTTCCAGGCAAGAGTACTGGAGTGGGGTGCCATTGCCTTCTCTGATCTGGTGGCTTAAAAAAATCCTACAGATTTCACATATAAGTGATATCATGCAGTATTTGTCTTCTCTGTCTGATTTATTTCACTTTAGCATAATGCCTTCCAAAGCCATCCGTGTTGCTGCAAATGGCAAAATTTCATTTTTTTTTTTATGGCTGAATAGTATCCCATCATATGTATATACCACACCTTCTTTATCTATTCATTGGTCAATGGACATTTAGATTGCTTTCATGTCTTGGCTATTGTCAATAGTGCTGCTATGAACATTGGGGTGCAAATATCTTTTTGAATTAGTGTTTTTGTGTTTTTCTTGACTATATACCCAGGAATGGAATTGCTGGGTCACATGGTAATTCTGCTTTTAAAGAAACCTCCGTACTGCTTTCCACAGTGGCTGCTCCAGTGTACAACAAAATAGTGAATACAACAACAAAAAAAGTAGCAGTCTGAAAGCCAGGAAGAGATTTTCCACCAGTCCTGACCATGCTGATATCCCAGTCTTGGACTTTCAGTCTACAGAACTATCTATCTATCTATCTATCTATATATATATGAATAATGTCCATTGTTCATAAAAGCAGAAGCAGACTCACAGACGTAGAGGACAAACTAGCAGTTACCAGGGAAGAGAGAGCAGGGTTGGGGTGGGCAAATGGGAGGTACAAACCACTGGGTGTAAGATAGGCTCAAGGTTGTACAACATATACAACAAGGGAAATATAGCCAGTATTTTGTAATAACTGTAAATGGAGTGTAACCTTTAAAAATCACGTAAAATTTAAGCAAATTAAAATAAAAATTATCCACTCAGAAATATTATTTCTCACACTGCTTAGAAGTCCCAGATTAGGGTGCTAGCCTGATTAGGTTCTCATTCAAACCCTCTTCTGGGTTGCACAGACAAACTCTCACGTATGTCCTGGCCTGGTACAAAGGGTGAGAGATCTTTGTGGGGTCTTTTTTTATGAGAACATTCATCTCATTAATGTGGACCTCACCCCATGATCTAAGTACCTCCCAAATCCCCTGCCTCTTAATACCATCATATTGGGCATTAGGATGTCAATACATGACATCCGGAGGGAAACAAACATTAAGACCATAGGAGGGGTCTTGATAGTATCTTGGTTTAAGCAACTAGCATTCAATCAGGAGTTCTTTCAACCAGTATCCAGGGCCTGTTATGTACTGGGCATGTAAGAAATGCAAGGGACTATCTTGTAGGATTCGGGGTGGTGTATAAGAAGACACTGACTCGATGAGCATGAGTTTGGGTGAACTCCGGGAGTTGGTGATGGACAGGGAGGCCTGGCGTGCTGTGATTCATGGGGCCGCAAAGAGTTGGACACGACTGAGCAACTGAACTGAACTGAACTGATAAGAAGACAAAAAAGACAAAAAAGGTCTCTTCCATCATAAAGCTGACATTACAGTGAGGGGTACAGGAAGAGAGAGATAGACAAATAATTAAGTAACCCATCAGATGGACAAAATAAAACAGGGGAGAGAACTAGAGAGTGATGGGGTTGCCATGCTGGATTGGATGGGGTGACAAAGGTGTCTAGTAAGGAGACATTTGAGCAGAGACCTCAAATGAAGGGAGACATTGAGTCCTGTGGCTCTCTGGAGAAAGACTGCTTCAGGGAGCAACTGCAAAGGCCCTGAGGCAGGAGAATAAGTTTCATATTCTCCTATAGGCCACTGTAAGAACTCTGGCTTTAACTGAAAGTTCTGAGCCAAGATATAACAAGATCTGTCTGGATTTTCCATGGAGAAGAGACAGTTTAGCATTTTGCTTAAACATCTGAGTAATATTTAAGTGTGCATGCATTTATATTTGTATTTCTTTGTGTTGATCTACTTTTAAGCATATCATCACTCGAAGATTAAATTCAGTATGGAGCAAAATGACATTTCTAAATTCTAGTCAAACAATGCTATTGTTCATCAAGGAATTAATGATGAGATCTGCCTCATCAGAGAGGAACCGAATCCTGGACATAAATTGCACGTTAGGGCAGAGATCAGGCAGTTAGTCTGAATATAAGCGAAAAATGGGATGTGCAGATTACTGCATATAAATGGGTTGTAATAGATGTGTATCTTATTTTGATGATTAGCATTGGGAAATATACTTGCATAAGGACTGCATGTTTGGGCTTCTTGGTGTGTGCATGTAGAATTCTAGTCTACTGTGAGTCTTTACACAAAATTCTGATTATCAACAGTGATGAATGTGCACAGGATGGTATTGGTAGTATTTTCATCTTATTCAAAGTGTGTATCACTAGGAAATAAGAAAGAAAACCAAAGGTATCCAGTTGCTTGAATCTATGATTGCCATGTGTTCTCAAGCAGCCTCGCAGCCGGATATAAGCCATTTCTTATCTCCTATTAGAATCACAAGTTATTCCTGCTCCCTGATTTAAGTTTTCTGCAGAGTGAAAAAAAAGTACATTTACCTCTGAAAAGGAATTCAACTGAAATTCTGTGGAAGTATATTGGACTCTAAGAACAAATCTCTTGCCAGCATCCTTATTTAGTAAAAGACTCTCTAAATACAGTTAGGATGAAATCCAGGATCAAGGTAAGAGTGGATATTGCTTTTAGAATATCATGGTGAAAATAAACATATCTGAAAAGACATGAATGCCCCTCAGGAGTTCAGACTGAATAAAAAAGCCTGGCGAAGGATTCAAACGGGAGAGTCTTTATCTTGGTAATTGGTTATTTCTTAGTGTGGTCAGAAAAATTGTTTTTAAGCTGTACTTGGTCATTATAACAGTGCTTTCTTGGGAGAATAGCTCTCTTGTTGAGAATCTCAAGATTCGGTAACACCAAAGAAGTCAGTTAGAATCCAAAGCTCCATGAGAGCAGAAATTGTGCTTATCCTGTTCGGCATTACATTCTTATTGTCTACAAGGGCACTTACTCTACAATAGATGCTCTAGAAATATCAGTGAGATGAAATTTGACCTGAATGGACTTAAGTATAAAATATTCTTTAAGAAAACCTTTAGAACTACAACTGATTCCCCTCCCCCATACCCCCATCTTCAGTTTAACTGACAATGGACTTATGTGATTTGGTTTTCAAGTAATGGATGTTCTTTGGTATTTAATCATAATGGCTGTTTTTTCAGTCGGAATGTTATACTCAAACGACTAACAAAATGTGTTTCATGTGTCCAGATGCCTGATAGATAGTTGTTAAATAGAGTCAAACTTCTGTCCCCTTACTCATTATTTTCAACATAATTTGAGAATTTTTTCCCCATCAGATAACAATTCAAACTTTAGCATTATTATAATTATTGTAAATTTTTTTTCACAGCATAGACTAAAAGAATATCATTAAAAAAAAACTAAAGAAAAGTGTGTGTGCATTTTCATGTCTTTTTCTTTCTGTAGGATCTGCTTTATTAACTGGGGAAATTACATTTTGTTATAAAAAAATAACAAAATGAATGAAGGTCATCAAATTCAAGTAACTTCCCACTCTTGGAAGGCAGAGCAACACTGTACCTCTAGAACAGGTGACTTGCGTTTTTCCTTAAGAATTTTACTCTTTATAGGATGCCCAACTTAGACCCACAAAGACTATCCTATTTGACTTGGTTGACAATGTATGAAACTGCATCAGAGCTGTAAAAAAATTCATTTGGGAGAAGTCACGTAGGTACAGCCAACACACTGAGCTGAGTGTGCTAGGGCTTGGAATTTTCCGACTGAAAGTGTTTCCTTCTCTCCCTACACAAAAGTAAAATGAAACTATCAATACATGTAACAAACGAGGGAATCCTTCCTAAATTGTCTTTTAGAAAACAGTTTGGCAAATATATATAGAAAGGGCAGAGTGAAGTTTATTATTCAGAAGAACAACAGAAAATACGTGTTTTTCAAATAGGAAGAAAATGATTTGTTCGTAAAAAACAATCTCTTCTGGACGAGTGTCCTCAAATGCGTCTTGAATTTTAAATGCTAAGTTGGGTTTGGCTGGGATTGTCCGTCACCCTGAATGAACAAGTGGTATCTTAAAAGGTGCTGTTTAATTAAAAGCGCACACTTGGGATATCCTTTCCGGGCATTCGGGAGGCATCCGGGCAGTCAACCCTCCCACCTGCTGCCCGGCGCGCCGCCAGCACTGTCACCCTGGCTTGCAGATGCAGGTGAAGCTGGTACAGAACCACTTTCACAGTCCAGAAAGCATGACATTCCCTGTTACCAGTGGGAGGAAAGGCTAATTGAGAAGTGTGTATAAAGGCTGTAATGAGTAGCATTTACATGTATTGATTAGAAGTAGGGCCACCGTTTCTCATTTATCACCACCGGCAGCTGTGAAATTTTCCCCACGTCGATTGGCACGGCTCATATTCCCGCTCCCCTAGTTCTTTATTGCTTTTTCTTCCCCTTCTCCTCCTGAAGCAGAGGGCTGATCCACGGGCTGGAATGGCCTGGTAATTCCTCCAGCTCCTCCACCAGCTGCCACAATTGCCAAACCGCTGGAGTGAAAAATTCCATCCCGCATTTCCGATTTTTTACATTACCATTGCATAATCATATTTGACGAATAATTAACCTGGGTTAATACTTCAGGGAGCCATTTGCAAGTAAATTGATAAGCTGAGTGCTGTAACGGCCCACGAGGGCTGGGAATGGGGGTGACATGCTGCCGCTGGGGCCTGGGAGCATCCAGGGGAGAGAGTATGCCTTCTGACCACCTAAATCCACCTCTGATGCCGGCTTTTAACAAGAGCCCTTGACTGTGACTCAGTTGGATCAGCGGAACAAGGGCGCTAAATCTAAGGTCACCTTGAATGACTGGGAGCTCCTCTTTCCTAAAGGATTACCCTCATTGCCCATATCCTGGCAGTGGAATGGATATTTTAAGTGCTATCAGCCCATTGTGAGAAATAGACTAGCTCAGGAGATTGTGGGTTGGTATTTAGGAAAATATTAGCTTGATTTTGCTTTATCTTCTGCTGTTTCACCGAAGCATGGAGAGGCTTCCCTCTCGTACCAGTGGGGTCATTTCAGAAGTAAAAGAAAGATGTACTACTAAATCTATCTATGAGTGCATGTTAGTATGCGACAGGAAGAATGCATAGAAGTCAATAATAACCATATTTCCAGATTGAAAATAAATGGTCTGGCCATTTTGGAAAACTCTGTAGGACTAGTCATAGATGAACACCAAAGTCTAACCATCTGAATTTAGTGTTGTTCATAAACCTGTATTTTGTGGCCAAATGGGATATTGAATTTTTTTTTTTTTTCTGTTGCCTAATTCTGCTACCTCTTGATTTCTTACATCTTTGCTGTTCATTTTAGGCGATGGTCTCTTTCAAGGCTCATCAAGGGTATAAGGGCTAACTTTATGATTTCAGAGATATTTGTATCACACAGGCTGGGCTTTGAGATGTGAGCTGAGTATCCTGAAAGTGGAATCGGTGGTGTGTACAAGCCAGACAGAGAGGCAGCACTCAGCATTTGTCACCGCATGAGGCATTGCAAGGAAAAGCAGTTCCTTTCAGACTCAACTGTAGCACTAAGTGGAATCAATGGCCAAACAATCTAACACAATTGGTCACATATTGATAGAATTAAACACTGCTGTTAACGTGACTTGTCATTGATCTGACAAAAATGGAGTTCAGGGTAAAAGTAGCCTGAAGCCTTTCAACTCTGTGTTTATGGGGAAGGGCCAAGAGAAAAGAGAATGATTTAGCGCCATCTGCTTAAACCGTGATTTTGTTTTCTCTAGCCACCATACTTCACAATGGAATACACGTTGAGCATCTCAGTTTTTTCCACTGGTGACATGGTAGGAGGAATTAGAGGTAGCTCATTTAAAGTTCAGATTTGATGTTTTGCTCAAGGAATATCTTCTTGGTGGTGTGTGAGATTACCTCTTGGACAGAAGTCCTAGAGATTCGTGTGGAGAATGAAACAAATCAACCTAATTCCTAAAAGATCACATTCTACCCTATTCCATATCACTGCCTAGGAAAAGGAATCTTCTTTTCAAATACAAATTCTAAGAAGGTTTGCCATCCTTTACATGAAATCAAATCATACTGCAAAAAATTGCAGCCAGGAGAGCCAGGCCATATCATTCCTCACGGTGCCTCTGGGCACTGGAGTCAGCCGTTTCTGGGCTCCATCTGCCACAGGCACACGTAAGACTGATAAGAGGCTACCCCAGTCGGAGCAAGTCAGCTGCTGCATGTAGCCTGAGTCTGTGGTTTGAGTCAGAGCAGCCACATCAATTGCTGTTTCCAGGGGTATTTTGAAAGAGGAAGCAGGGCTATGTCAGTGCCTTGTCTCTGCCATGAATAAAGTCAAGAGATGGAATATGTTCGAGAGGAAGGATCTGTCTCCTTACTGTGTTTCATAATGATTGCAGGTGCATTGGTGAATATACTCAAGGATTTGAATATGAAATCTTTTTCTCCTTTATGTAGCCCACTTAAGTTTCTTCAAAGTACTCTCACAGTCTACAATTCTGCATTTTATTTTTAGCAGTTTACTGTCTTCCTCCAAAGAAGGTAGACTCCATTAATACGATAACATTGTCTATCTTGTTCTCTGTAATATCACCTTAATGCAAAACCATGGTCAGAGTAACAGCCTGTTGTTGGTAGATTGTGCAGAACACTGCTTAACTCTGCAGTGGGGGCTGTTAACATCGACTACAATGTGCAACCTGTATAAGCTCTACATGGTAGCCCTGACAAACCAGAACACAGGAGACAATCTCTTTGAAATGAATGAATGAATTTTTTTCTTATGTTAATGTGGACCTATAAAATACCACTTTCTTTTATTTAAGTAGCTAAGTTTTTATTGCAGTATAGTTAAATGACAATGTTGTGTTAATTACTGCTGTACAGCAAAGTGACTCAGTTATGCATATAAATATATTATTTTTCATATTCTTTTCCATTATGGTTTATCACAAGATATTGAATACAGTTCCCTGTACTATATAGTAGGCCCTTGTCCTTTGTCCATTTTACATATACCATTTTCATCTGCTCATCCTGAATGCCCAGTCCAACCCTTTCCTACACCCCTCCCCTTGGCAAGCACCAATCTACTCTCTATGTCCCTGATTCTGTTTCATAGATAGGTTCATTTGTATCATATTTTAGATTCCACATATGTGATATCATATGGTTTTTGCTTTTTCTTTCTGGCTTACTTCACTTAGTATGATAATCTCTGGCTCCATCCATGTTGCTGCAAATGATATTATTTTGTTCTTTTTTATGGCCAAGTAGTATTCTATTGCATATATGTACCATATCTTCTTTTTCATTCATCTGTTGATGGACATTTAAGTTGTTTCCATGTCTTGGTTATTGTGAGCAGTGCTGCTCTGAACACTGGGTTGATTGTACCTTTTTGAATTATAAACTTGTCTAGGTTTATGCTCAGGACTGTGTGTGTGTATGCTCAGTTGCTCAGTTATGTCCAACTCTTTGTGACCCCATGGACTGTAGCTCTCCAGGCCCCTCTGTCCAGGGCATTTTCCAGGCAAGAATATTGGAGTGGATTGCCATTTCCTACTCCAGGAGATCTTCCTGACTCAGGAATCAAACCTGCGTCTCCTGAATCTCTTGCATTGGCAGCCAGATTCTTTACCACTGCATTACCTGGAAAACCCACGCAAGACTGGATCTGCTGCTGCTGCTAAGTCACTTTAGTCGTGTCCGACTCTGTGCGACCCCATAGACGGCAGCCCACCAGGCTCCCCCGTCCCTGGGATTCTCCAGGCAAGAACACTGGAGTGGGTTGCCATTTCCTTGTCCAATGCATGAAATTGAAAAGTGGAAGTGAAGTCGCTCAGTCGTGTCTGACTCTTCGTGACCTCATGGACTGCAGCCCACCAGGCTCCTCCGCCCATGGGATTTTCCAGATAAGAGTATTGGAGTGGGGTGCCATAGCCTTCTCCAAAGACTGGATCATATGGTAACTATTTTTAGTTTTTTGAGGACCTTCCATACTGCTTTCCACAGTGGCTGCACCAACTTACATTCCCATCAACAGTGTAGGAGGGTTCCCTTTTCTCCACAGGCTCCCCAGCATTTGTTATTTGTGGACTTTTTAATGATGGCCATTCTGACCAGCATGAAAATACCAATGTCTTTATTGCTAAATAATGCATCACTATCCAGCAGTGGTTCTTTAGCACGCACGTGAATCATTAGGGAATTTTTCTCAAGCACCAGTTGGTGAGCCTCACTCCCATGGCCCCTAATTTAACAGATCTGAGGTGGGGCACAAAAAGTAGCATTTTACCACATTCCCAGGTGGAGCTAATGCTGGTCCAGAACCACTGCTAAGAGACCCACAGATTATGAGGGTGCTAAAGGCAATGAGAGATGATGCCAATGACCATTCCTCTTTCACCTCCATTTTACCTTTCATGTTGGAATTTCAGTGCTATTATCCTGAAGAACCAATCAAAGCTTTAACCCTGCTATCAACTTCTGATGGCTCCTTGTATCTAGAGCACAAAGTCCAAGTCCTTTCACACAGTGCTGAAAGTCAGCTGCCATCATTGAGAGTCATCAACGTTTCTCCTCTACTACAACCCAAACCCTATGAATGAGCGCTGGGCACAATAGAACTATAAATCTCATCTCTGGCTGTGTATCAAAACCACTCATGGAGCTCTCCCAGAACAGAGATGTCTGAATCCCTGTTCCAGAGATTCTGATTCATAGCTCCCAGTTGAGACCTGACTTTTGAAAAACTTCCCAGATAATTCTGATGCACAGTTGCCCTAAACTATCAACTTATGACGTGTGAGCAAGGTTGTCATCAAAGGCCAGTTTGTAATTTTATTACCTTTCATATTAAAAAATGGATAAAAAAGGAAAAAATTAAATTATATTAAGAACAATAAAAGAAAAAATATAGACTGACATAAAAATAAAGACGAGAGAATTCAGTAAATTAGAAAACTTAAAAACAAATAGAAGGAACTTCCCTGGTGGTCCAGTGGTTAAGAATCTGCCTTCCAATGCAGGGGGCTTGACTTCAATCCCTGGTGGGGGAACTAAGATCTCACAAGCTGCATGATGCAGCCAAAAAGAAAATAGACCTCAAAGAAACTAAGATACTCAGCCTCTGATAAATATTAATACATTAATAAATATACACCAAGACATTTGAAAAATGGATGATAGGCAACTTTATGGGAAAGCAATTATAAAGATGGCTCAATAACTTTAAAAAATACCAAATGTATTCTATTAGCTCAGCAAATATTTACCAAGTACTTTGTATCAGGCACTGTCATGGGCAGAGGGATAAAAATCTCAGCCCTTGTGAAGTTTGCTTTTTATGAATCCAAACGTCAAACTCTAATAGCCTGTACATAGAGGGAAATAGACTAATTACATATATAAATAAAGATGAATAAATTTAAGTAAAAGACCAGCACACTAAAAGTTCAACAGCCCATTAAAAGAGTACTCATTTATACTCATTCCAGGAATTTAATGATAGTTAAACAATAGCAAGTGCATTAACATGAAGCATCAAATCCATAAGTCCACTAGTTTTAAGAATGTTGATCTCAGTAGATGCTAGGAAGGTATTCAGTGAAATGAACTGTCTATTCCCAATAAAAATCACTTGGAACTCTAAGAAAAGAGAATATTCCCTCTACCTGATAAAGGGTATCTGAAGCTAAGACATCATACTTCATGTTGAGACAGTGGAGGAATTTCCATGTTAACCGGAGACAAGAGATGAATTCTTACTGTCACCATGGTTATTTAGTGTTGTCTGAAAGTACAGGCAAACACAATAAACCATGAAAATGAGAAGAATGGCTATAGAAAAGAGAGATAAAATTATGGTTATATGATGGCAGCATGATTAGACACATCTAGGAAATCCAGGGCAACAACTAAATAATGTTTTGAATTAATAAGCAAGTTCATCAACAGTAGATGGCTGCAAGATAAATACAGAAGCATCAGTGACAGTTCTATATAACAGCAATAAACATGTTAGAAGATATAGTGGCAGCAAGAGCTATGAATTATCAAGGGATGTGTGGCACCTATATGGAGAAAACAGCATTTTATTGAGCAATAGAAAAGCATATTTAAATAAATGGAAATGCAGATGCATTCTTGGATGGAAATACCATAAAATAAAATGATCTTCCTCCCCCCCCTAATTAACAGTTTTCATATAATGCCAGTCAAAATCTGTATGAGATTATTCAGCTACCTTGCAAAACCAAAGTATAAAAAATTAAAAATTATGAAATACAAACATTTTGTTTTAAAGTAAATGATGGAGAGAGTAGAGTAGAACTTGCCCTACTAGATACTGAAATGCATTATAATGGTATAAATGCTGAAATAGCAAGGTACTGTCCTGAGAATTAAAGGTCCACTCAAAGAATAGCTTACCTCTGAGACAGATCCTAGGATATGTGAATGTTACAGCAGTGTGATTGGAACAGTATGTTCAAAGGTCCTGGGGTAGAAGGGGGTTGCCATATTGAAGAACTGAAGTCTAATGTGGCTGGGGTGCAAATAAGTTTAGTACACACTGAAAAAAACTTTTTTGAAAGTAATTTTCATATTCTTATAAAATATGCAATCTTAAATACAGGAATAAGGTCTTTGACTCAATGATTTTTCCTCATAGAATCCCAGAAGTGAATAATAAAGGTGCATATTAGGTATAAAAATGATTCCTTAAACATTGTTAATAATAATATTGAAACTCAAAATAAATGACTAGCAACAAGGAAAATGTTAAATTATGGAATGTCCATAAATTGGAATATTTTGAAACTATTAGCAAATGTGATTCAAATGTGTATTTTCAGTACATGAAGTGAAAAAAAGGTTCAAACTATACTCACTGTACAATCCCAACTTTATTCAATATGTATACATGCAAAATATCCTAAAATATATCATATTATTAACAATGATTACTCTTGACATGTTGAGTTTATAGATTTCTTAATAGTTATAAAAATTTTAATTTTTCAAGATTTACAGCTGTCATAAAATAAATACTAATAAGCACAACATAAACATAAAATATCCTTATGTCATTTCATGCCCAGCTCAACTATTACATCCTCTGCAAACTCTTCAGATTTCCTAATTGCAATTAATCTTCCCTCTCCTGAATTCTTAAAACTCCACATATCTCTTTGCAATCCTATATATAACAGTCCTGGGTGAGTTAAATGTCTGTACCCCTATCATTTTAGTTGATTGCCTCCATTTAATTCTAAGCTCCTCTGGGTTGCCCAACTTGACTGAAGATTTCCCATGGGAATAGTCTAAAACCCTGAACAGAGGTGTCCAAAGCCTGTAGTCATGTAACCATGCAACTAACACAGAGACCAAGGAACAGGAGTGCAAAGTTTGACTGTCTTAGCAAATGGATATCTTTATGTGTATTATAGGAATTGGGAATCTGAAATTTTGTGCTATTGATTTAGGTGGTTGGTACTTTTCTAGATACTTGTTGAATGTAAGGCAAGAGGGTAATGTAGTAATTACAAACAAGACATTTTAGCTTTGGAAATATTAACCTTCTTGAACATCAGTTTCTTCATCTATAAAATTTGGAGAACAATATTATTTACTGGTAGGAGGAGGTGAAAAATAAGATGATGCATGTTTACAGGCAGAATGTCTGGCCCCGCAATGAGTCTTTTATGTAGCAAATACATCATCTGGAGAATTCATTTGTTTTCAATAGTCTGGCTAGAATGTCCTGCATCTTTCTCTTCGACTGTGTAAAGTCAGGGTTTGAGAATCTCCCTCTCCCCCATCTTGTGCTTCAATCCAATAAACCGTAACTTATCCCCCTGTCTGGAGGGAGAGCTATCATTCACTGCAGGGATCAGCTTTATGGTCAGGAGCCTACGTTTAACACTGGTACTGTCTTGAAATCTGTAATAATTTGAACAAGAGGCCCCATGGTTTTATTTTGCACCAGGCTCTGCAAATTTTGTAGGTAGCCCCATCCAGTAGGCGCGCCAGTCTACATTATGCTTCCCTGGTAGCTCCGATGGCAAAGAATCTGCCTGCAATTTAGGAGAACAGGTTCAATCCCTGGGTCGGGAAGATCCCCTGGAGAAGGGCATGGCAACCCATTCCAATATTCTTGTCTGGAGAATCCCGTGGATAGAGGAGCCTGGTGGGCTGCAGTCTATGGGGCTGCAAAGAGTCGGACACTACCACGCAACTAACACACACCCATCTTACTGATCCCCACGGTGGGCACTGAAAGGTTATGCTCACCAATGGATTGTCACAGTTCCTAGAATATTGAGGCTTTTAAGGGTATATGATTTGTCTAACTTCTTTTATATATAATATGAGAAGCAGCCTTTACCCAAGAGAGGCAGCATCTTGGGAGACTGGGCTTAGGGGATCACTTCCATGCTGATAGGGGCTTCCCCGATAGCTCAGTCAGTAAAGAATTTGCCTGCAATGAAGGAGACTCCGGTTCAATTCCTGGGTCGGGAAGATCCCCTGGAGAAGGGAAAGGCTACTCACTCCGGTATTCTTGGGCTTCCCTTGTGGCTCAGCTGATAAAGAATCCTCCTGCACTGTGGGAGGCCTCGGTTTGATCCCTGGATTAGGAAGATTCCCTGGAGGAGGGAAAGGCTACCCACTCCGGTATTTTGGCCTGGAGAATTCCATGGACTGTCCAAGGTGTCGCGAAGAGCCAGGGCACGACTGAGCGCCTTCCGCTTTCACTCCCTGCTGATGTACTGGCATTTGGCTGCTCGTCCTGCCGCTGCTGCTGAGTCGCTTCCGTCGTGTCTGACTCTGTGCGACCCCAGAGACGGCAGCCCACCAGGCTCCCCCCTCCCTGGGACTCTCCAGGCAAGAACACTGGAGTGGGTTGCCATGTCCTTGTCCAATGCATGAAAGTGAAAAGTGAACGTGAAGTCGCTCAGTCCTGTCCGACTCCTAGTGACCCCATGGACTGTGGCCCACCAGGCTCCTCCGCCCATGGGGTTCTCCAGGCAGTAGTGCTGGAGTGGGGTGCCATTGCCTTCTCCACTGCGCATCCTAGGAATCTACACATAGAGCTCCTCTTGTTCCACTTGTGCTGTCTGCTACCTGAGTTGTTTCTAAGACTGACCAGTACTCTTTGGCCGGGAAAGCTAACTGCTGTCTCCTTTTCTTATTTGTGTGTTTTACTGAAAGTATGTTGCTTCTGCCTTTGATGCAATGGACTGCTTTCTAACCCTGATTCCCTTCCAAAAGGTTCAGCTACTCACATGCTTTTTGTTTCACCAGGAAAGGGATTGAGAGCACACACAAGCTGAACTGACCCTTACTGCCTAATCTCACCTTTCTCAGAAACGTTTCTCTTTTTTTCATAAGTTTTTCTTTTCTTTTCTTTTTATCTTATATTTACCCTTTCTAGCTGTCTTTCTTTTTTTTTAATTTTATTTTCTTACTTTACAATACTGTATTGGTTTTGCCATACATTGACAGGAATCCACCACAGATGTACATGAGTTCCCAACCCTGAACCCCCCTCCCACCACCCTCCCCATATCATCT
>SJYX01016703.1:126561-204094 GCA_006410675.1 Oreotragus oreotragus | reverse complement strand
AAAGTTGGACTGTGAAGAAAGCTGAGCGCCAAAGAATCGATGCGTTTGAACTGTGGTGTTGGAGAAGACTCTTGAGAGTCCCTTGGACTGCAAGGAGATCCAACCAGTCCATTCTGAAGGAGGTCAACCCTGGGATTTCTTTGGAAGGAATGATGCTAAAGCTGAAACTCCGGTACTTCGGCCACCTCATGCGAAGAGTTGACTCATTGGAAAAGACTGATGGGAGGGATTGGGGGCAGGAGGAGAAGGGGATGACCGAGGATGAGATAGCTGGATGGCATCACAGACTTGATGGACGTGAGTCTGAGTGAACTCCGGGAGATGGTGATGGACAGGGAGGCCTGGCGTGCTGCGATTCATGGGGTCGCAAAGAGTCGGACACGACTGAGCGACTGAACTGAACTGAACTACGAGCTCCTCAACTAGCTGCTGAGGACAGATAAAAAGAATGCCTCAAGGTTGTAAGAGTTCTACCAGACCCTTTCCCAAAGCATACCTCCTGAGATAACTTCAGGACAAGATTAGCCAGAGAGAATGGGTTCCGGGCATCCTCTCTGGGTGAGATATACTGCTGTTGTGTAATCAGGGGTAGGAGTCTTGAGAAACAGGTCCCCAGGCACGATTTGTAACAATTATAATCATTAACATAGTGCCTAAGAAAAGAATTTCCATGAGTAAGACATTTTGCTGTGTGACCATTATTTCCAGACCTAAAGAAAGTCCAGTTCTGGTGTAAGATACATTGTTGCACAAGGTTTAAGAAAAGCATGAGCTCACCTCCTGCTTCAAGGGCCTTGGACTCCCTGCCTAAGCTTTAACTCTTTCAATCCTCCCATTTGTTAGCCTATGAAATCACCCAGCCTGAAAAACTAACTACCCCATATTCCGGGCCCCTCTCACCTTTTGTCTATTGAATGTGTAACTTTCAAGGGCTCTCACCTTCTTAGGTAGCTCACATTCTCAGCTTCTGAGTGAGAGAGTCTGTATCTGTGGAGTGTGATTCTCTTTCAATAAATCTATTGCTATTTCTTACCTATCACTTTGCCTCTAGCTGAGTTCCTTCTGCAATTAGACACAAAACCCCTGAGCTTCACTGCAATCCTGAGACCAGGTCTGCAATTTAAATTAAAAGACAGTGGGTTTGAGTCCCAGTCTATGGGTTAAATCCCATCTGAGGTGCAACTGGATTTGAGCCCCAATCCATCTGGGTTGTGTGGTTTTTAATGGTAAATTTTATGCTGTGTGTATTTTGTTGTCGCTGCTGTTGTTCAGCCCCTAAGTCATATTCGACTCTGGGTGACACCATGGACTGCAGCGCGCTGGTCCTCCCTGTCCCTCACATCTTCTGGAGTTTGCCCAAGTTCAAGTCCATTAAGTTGGTGGTGCTATCCAACCATCTCAGCCTCTGTTGCCCTCTTCTCCTTTTGCCTTCAATCTTTTCCAGCATCAGGGTCTTTTCCAATGAGTCGGCTCTTCGAATCAGATGACCAAAGTATTGGAGCTTCAGCTTCAGCGTCAGTCCTTCCAATGAATATTCAGGGTTTATTTCCTTTAGGCTTGACTGGTTTGATCTCCTTGCGGTCCAAGGGACTCTCAAGAGTCTTCTCCAGCACCACATTTCTAAAGCATCAATTCTTTGGTGCTCAGCCTTCTTTATGGTCCACCTCTCACATCCATACATGATTACTGAAAAGACCATAGCTTTGACTACACAGATATTTGTTGGCAAAGTGATGCCTCTGCTTTTTAACACACTGTTTAGGTTTGTCATAGCTTTCCTTCCAAGAAGCAAGCATCTTCTGATTTCATGGCTGCAGTTGCCATCCGTAGTGATTTTGGAGCCCAAGAAGAGAAAATCTGTCACTGCTTCCACTTTCTCCCCTTCTATTTGCCATGAAGTGATGGGACTGGATGTCATGATCTTAGCTTTTTTAATAATGAGTGTTAAGCCAGCTTTTTCACTCTCCTCTTTTACTCTCATCAAGAGGCTCTTTAGGTCTTCTTTGCTTTCTCCCATTAGAGTGGTATCATCTGCCTATCTGAGGTTGCTGATATTTCTCCTGGCAATCTTGATTCCAGCTTCTAACTCACCCAGCCCAGCATTTCACATGATGTATTCTGCATATAAGTTAAATAAACAGGGGGACAATATACAACCTTGACAGACTCCTTTCCCAGTTTTGAACTGGTCTGTGGTTCTGTCTAAGGTTCTGACCGTTGCTTCTTGATCTGCATACAGGTTTCTCAGAAGAAAGGTAAGATGGTCTGGTATTCCCATCTCTTAAAGAATTTCCCACAGTTTGTTGTGCACATATTTTACACAATATAAATTAAAATTTATACATTTTAATACATTTGCCTTACATTTGGAACAAATTCGCCTTTAAGACTGCCACCTTGAACCTGGGCTGGAAGCTGAAGGGCTCCCACCTGCTTGGAGCCCGGGAGCCCCTGGCCACTGGCCTCCCGGCTGCATACCTGGACTCCTGGCCTAGTCCCCATCATCCATCCATCTCTGCGTGGATGCTGGAGCAGCCTCCGGTTCTATCCCTGCAGCCTGCTTCCACTCTGTCCAAGCCCAGCGGAGCACATTTGATGCTGCCTGCATCTGTGCCTTCTAGGTCCTGCCTCCCAGGAACCTGGGCACACGTTCTTCTCTCTGACTCCCCTCTTCACGTTGCAAGTCCCTGCTTAGATGTCATCTCTTCTCTGATGGCCGAAGATGCGCCTTGTAGTGGCCAACATCTCACAGCCCGCAGAAGTAAAGTCTGCACCGGAAGTACTCCTCCCCACCCCAGCACAAGCCCCATCCGCTTCTTCGGCATCTCAGCCATGAGCGGCAGGGCTGGTCAATGTGCAGGCGCGTTTCGCTTAACCAGCCCCAAGGACATCATCGACTTCATGGCCGTGAGTGTCAGCAAACTTCGGGAGACAGGGAAGGACAGGGAAGCCTGGCGTGCTGCAGTCCACAGGATCTGAAAGCGTCAGGCACGACTTAGGGACTGAGCAACAAGAAAGCCACAAGGAAGACGCAGGTAAAGGAAGGGCTCAGGTTCAGGTTCTGGTTTGTGGCGGAGGACCAGCCGCACAGCAGTGTCAAGACTGTTCCTCTGACCAGTGCACAGTGATCCCTGCCATCCCACCGGCGAGCTCATCCGGCACTCTCTGCTCTCCGGATGGCAATGTGGGCATGCCTGTGGGTCCTGCCACAGAGGAATGGGGTGCTTGAATACAGGCCCGTGTTGATGTTATCCCCCTGCACACTGGTTCATGCATTAGTCCTTATTCAGCAGGAATGGCTTGGCAGCCCTCTCTGGATTCTGGGCGCACTTAGAAATGCACATTGCAGGGAGGCAGTCCTTTCCAACCTCAAAGGTGGCACTGCCTGACCAGCACATCACAGGTCTTCCAGCCCAGGAGACCGTGCTAAGGATGGCCAGGCAGTGATACCCCTTTACAAAGGCCTCCCAACCCTCCTTTCAGGGATGCAGCCACTCACCCTGATTCCCACGGACCTACGATTTTCCCAGCAGCATTTCCAGTGAGAGTGCCTGAACCCCAGACTTTAGCTGGCCACTCTGCCCTTGGTTCATTTATGACTTGCCAGCATTGTCTCCTCTGTGCCAGGCACTGTGCTGAGCCCTGGAGACAAATGTCCCTGCCCTCTGAGCTTCCAAGAAGTGAGGATGACAGACATCACCCAATAAGCAAAAGTGACAAGTCACAAGAAGAGCTAAGAAGGAAAAGTACTGAACACTATGAGAAATAAGGCAGAGACACTGGGTGGTAGAAGGATGTCTTTGAAGTCAGGACGAGTGCAGAGAAAGCCTCTCTATGGAAGTCACATCTAGTGGGAGCCCTGGAGAGCAGCTGGTGCCTCCTCTTTCTTTTAAAGGGCAAGACTGTCCCCTGTCATTGCACCCCCACATTCACAGACACACAGGGGCACGAACACAGCCACACACACAGACACACAGACACTGAGACACACACACGAATTCACAGAGACCCCCGTGCTGTGCGCACATGGACAAACTTAGATACAGGCACGTACACTTGTATTCTCCCGCATGCTGCTGGCGGGGCGGGGGGGTGGGTTGCCGTCTGAAGTGCATTTTCAGAGATGGCACCCATGATGGTACTGGGTCACCTATTGCACTCAGCACGGGGCTGGGCAAGGAGTTTGGCTCCCAGCTAAATCTCTGGGCTCTCGGCTGATTTAATTCTGCCTCTGGAGTCCCCTCCGGGCACTGTTTGCTGAGACTGGCTCTCCAGTCTCTCTGAACACATAACATCTGCACACTGCAGTTGCCAGCCATCAAGCTCATCCCTGAAATATCAGCACAAACGAGTCCCTGAGCACCAAGACTCGGAGCGTCTTGCTAATTCTAAAGCTCTGACACTTACATATTCCCACGGGCGAGGCCGGGGAGCACGGGTAAAGGCGAGGAGCAGTGGGATGGCTTGCAATCTGTATTTTTCTTTTTATCTTTTTAACATGAGAGGGCCTTTTTAAAAGACGAGAAGGACTGTGGAGTAATCAGGGAGTTCCTGTTTTAAAACTGGCAAATCACATAGTAACATTTAAATGCCTCAGCCTGGCTCCCAGGGCCCAGGGTGCAAGGAAGGGCAGAGTGGGAGACAGCGGAGAAAGAGCGCCGCATGACTGCTGGGGCTCCCCTGGCTCCCAGCAGCACCTCCTTCCAAAAGCAGACCTCGGATCTGGGAGCTCGGTGAGGACCGCGTGTGGGAAAGCAGTGGGAAAGCCCGGGGCCATCCCTGGTTTCCTGCGAAGCTGTTTCCCCCCTCTCCTCCCACGCGTTCCACAAAAAGAACTGCAGGCAGCGACCCAGTGCCAGTGGCCTTTGTAACGACTGACCCTGAGCACGGTGGGTTACGATTCAGCTGCTGCCAGTGGAGTCGGCCCTGGCAGACCCACAAAATTTGCCAGGAAAATCAATACAAAGCTGACAGATCAAAAGTGACTCATGCCAGTCCTCCTCTTGGGAAACGGTTAGATGGGTGTCTGACGGATAACACTTCAGTTCTTTTCATAGTAGGTCTGGAAATAGCTCAGAGGTCTTTCAGTGTCTGGAGATGTAGGCGATGATGAGAAGAGCTTTGAGTGGGAGCCTCCCCACCCTGTGCACCCACTTCCATTGCTACCATTTTGCCCCAGTCTGCCTGCCCCACGCCACATGCCTGCATATCAGGGACGACTCTGTGCTGGAAAGACCCACCAGCGTCTTTGGGAAACCAGTAGTCTAGGACTCCCTGGTGGCTCAGATGGTAAAGAATCCACCTGCAGTGCGGGAGATCTGGGTTTGATCCTTGGGTTGGGAAGACCTCCTGGAGAAGGGAATGGCTACCTGCTCCAGTATTCTTTCCTGGAGAATTCCATGAACAGAGGAGACTGGCGGGCTACAGTCGGTGGGGTCACAAAGAGTCAGACACGACTGAGCAGCTAACACTTTCATGTGGTTGCCTAAGGCTCGGGACTGGCCATCGCTGGACAGGCGTGGAACCTGATCACCCAGCACTCAGGCCCTTCATGCTGTCAGCTTTTGTGCGCCTTGTTACAAATCTTTATGCCCCTATCACCTGTCCTTTGTTGCCCCGTTGAAAGGCACTCCTTCCTAAATGAGCCTTAATGGGTCCATGCAGACTTTTCACCTCCCCAGCTGTGACCCTTAATATCTGTGGTGCTTATTTTGAACATCAGCAGCAGCTTATGAAGAAGTCACCAGTAGGTCTAAGATACAGGAAGGGGAAGACGAGCCTGGGAGAGGCAGTTGCAGAAAAGGATGGACTGGAGGGGAATGGGCATGCGTCCGCTGGAAATGGACTGAGGTGGGGTGGGCGCCTTTAGAATGGATATGAAGGCACCAGTGTGTGAGATCTGGTGAAGAAAGCATTGATAAAACTTGCTCTCCAAGAGGGTGTGCGAGTGATGGAGGGGCAGTGAGAGTTCTGCAAGGGGTATCCCTGAGACCCTGGTGTTTCTCCATGTGGGTCTGAAAACCACTTGCATCAAAATCACCTGGGAGCTTCAGAGTGTGAATTCCTGGGGCTCACTCCTAAGGGTTTGATTTTGTAGATGGAGTGGTGCCCAGGAATCTACACTATTAAAAGCTCCCCAGTTGATTCCAAGGACTTCCCTGGTGGCTCAGACGGTAAAGCGTCTGCCTACAATGAGGGAGACCAAGGTTCGATCCCTGGGTCAGGAAGATCCTCTGGAGAAGGAAATGGCACCCCACTCCAGTACTCTTGCCTGGAAAATCCCACGGACGGAGGAACCTGGTAGGCTACACTCCATGAGGTCACAGAGTCAGACACGACTGAGCGACTTCACTTTCACTTTCAAATGATTCCAATGCACAATAAAATAGCTATGCAGTCTACACTGCTGAGAGGTCAGGAGCAATGCCCTTTCCCTGTACCACCCTCACGTCTAATATGGTGCTTGGCAATTAGTCAGCTGTCAGGAAATGCTTGCTATGGTGAGTGAGTAGCTAACTCAGTGGAGAAGATTCACAGATGACTTGAAATCTCAATCTGAGTGGCTGAGAGCACCGAGGTTCCCTTAACAGATGTGAAGGAGAAGGCAAGAGGAGGAGGAAGCTCGGGGTGGATACACGAGCTAGAGATGGTGAATTCCAAATGCCCATGGGTACTGTGCATGGACCTGGAAGTGACATGGGGTCAGGCAGGTTGACACCTGCACACTGTTTAAGGCTGTGGCTTGCTGGACTGAAGTTTTGGGGATATGCATGATGAAGAGGGTCAATAAGGAGGACGAAGACCCAGTGGGGGTATGACAGGAAAAGACAGAGCCCAGGGTCCAAAAAGAGGAGGGAGGGCGGAGAGGTTGTCTATGGGGAACCTGATGGATGAGCTATGGGTCACCAGCTTAGCGATCAGGAATGCCCCTGGTGGCCTTCAAGAGGGCGATTTGGAGAGTGAGGGGAACAGAAGCCAATCACAGAGATAAAACAAGGAAGCAGATCAAGAGGAAAGCTGAAGCCGCCACTGGCAGAGCTCGCCCTCCAGGGATTTCTCAGGGGAGAGCAGAGAAATAAGAGGACAGCTCTAATGAGCCGGCAGAGAAAGGCAAGGCCTTGGACTTCATCATCCCTGTGGCTGCCCCTCGGATGCTGGTCTTCCGCAGGGACCTTTTCTTTCTTCTGTGTCTCTCCGTTCACTTCCCAAGTAATCCCACCCACAGCCTCAACTTCATTCTCTGCTGAGGAGTCCCATGCCAGGCTTCCCTCCGCCCTCTGCAAGCTCCATCTGCGTGTTGCCCAGGCACCCGGCAACACGACTCCAGCTCAGGGACAGATCCAGGTATTCCCAGCCTCCCTTGGTTCGCCATCACCCTCCCCTGCACCCAGAAGCCATCCCAGCCCTCCACCTCTCTTCCCCACATCCCGCGGTCAGTGGAGTCCGGTAGGGCTGGCCTCCTTGGCAGCTCTTCCCCAGCTCGCTTCCTTTGTAGCTGGCCTGCGCTATGGCAGTGACCTCAGGCAGGCCTCCCAGCCCCTCCCAGGCCTCCAAGCTGCGCCCAGGGTCCCGTCCCAACAGCATTAGCTGGTCAGGGTGTCCCGACCCTGTGACAAAAGAATGATGCCCAGGCTCTTTCGGTGGCTTTGCCGTGGACTGCTTTTGCACCACACTTCATTTCATCCACACTGGCTCACGTGTCTCACACACGCGGGCCAGGGAGGTCGCCGAGTCTTTGCTGGTGCGGGTCCCTGAACATGGAAGTTTCTTCCCCTTCCCTTCCCTCCGCATCTCAGTTCCTGACTTGCCCCACCACCTCTGGCCGCCATCTGGTCCTCTTTCTATTTGTGACCAGAAGTCCCGTCTTTAAGAGGGACCATTCGCCCCTCCTTCCTGTGCGTCCCCACTGCCTCCTTCATGCCAAAGGCTCTCGGTACTTTGCGTATCTCTCTTCCAGCAGACCATGAACCCTTTTGGTGGGGAGGGGAGGGGAGGGGAAGGGCTGGGGGTTGGGTGGGAGTTGCCTCCAGAAATAGTTACTTCCCAGGAGGCCACTGTTGGGCTCAGAGCCTGTTTTGTTGCCTGGAAATAAAATGAATTCAACGGAAGGCCTGAAATGACTGCATTAAACACAGCCTCTCTCAGCCTCCCTAACTGACTGCTCTTGCACTTCCTCCGTCTCTGCCTTTTCTTGTATTCACTCTCTCCTTCTGTACCCTCTTTTGTTTTTCCTCCTTTCCCTGGCTTCTTCCTATCCCCCTTTTTCTTCTGCAGGAGCTTGCACTAGCTCCTGGCACACCTGCCCTCTTCTCCTCCCGTCTCATTGTGTGTGTGGATATTCTTCTGAAAGCATCAACTTGTCACCAGCAGACAAAGTCCTTTGCTTTGGAGATATTGACAAATGAGGTCACAGAAGGAAGAACAGGCTGCCTGTTTTCAGATCTGCACTATTAACTGAATCTGATACCTAGATAAAGGTCCTTGGGTGGAAACGCTGATTAAAAGTCCTCCTAAAAATAGAAGAAGATAATAACCGTGCGAGTGCAGTATTTAAGTTCTTCCCTTAAGAGGAAGTATTTGTTTTTTTTTCTTTCTGGGAGGCAAGGAATCTCCCCAAATCTCCCTGAACATCCAGGTATCCCCCCCGCTGCAGGGAGGACATGCGTGGGGGTAACACAGGGTCTCTGCTGGCCACAGGTGCCTTCTCCATGCTGACTTGACAGTCCCCTTCTTCAACTGCCGTGAGACAGAACCAGGCTGTCAGCACCCTTCTGAGAGTTTCACAGAAGAGGACACTCGCAGATGCCACCGCCCCTCGGTGAGAACTCAGTGTGGGAGGCAGGCAACCCGCTTGCCCTTGTCCAGATCTCGTGGGAACTGGCTGGGGGACCCGCCGGGCTTCACAGAGGCAGCAACATAAATGGGCAAAGAGTTAGCCCTGGAGCCACATGAGATCAATGGGGTTTTCCTCTCTAGTGATTTTTAATAGCAGGAATTTGGATCCAGTGTCAATAGCCTAAAACCCACAGGAGACTGCCTTGATTCTTTTAAAACTCTATTTCCCTGACACAGACACCAGCCCGTGTTTTCTCTGGTGTCGTTGTCCCTGACATTGTTTTCTGTTGTGGCTGGCTTTTGAGAAGAGAGATGGAAGCAAACGGAGCAGTCCCTCTGCTCTGTTAAAAATAAAGGCTGTTGAGTTCCGCTCGGTGCTAGAAGGAAGACATGGGGCACCATGCAGAAATTCTGTGTTTACACTGAGATGAAGAACTGGGCAGGGCTTTAAGGCTGACCTAATCCAGGCTCCTCATTCTGCAGCAGGGGGATGTGAGGCTCAGGGAGGCCAAGTGAGGTGCCTAAGATCACAGAGTTGAAGGCAAAACTGGGAGCAAAGCCCAGGAACCTCCCTACAGTTTACGTAGCCTTCAGAATGGCTCATAGGCTAGGTCACACAGGCGTGCATGCACAGTCATTCAGCTGTGTCCAACTCTTTGAGATCTTACAGACGGTAGCCTGCCAGGCTTCTCTGTCTGTGGGATTGTCGGGCAAGAATACTGAAGTGGGTTGCTATACCCTCCTCCAGGGGGATCTTCTCGACACAGGGATTGAACCTGCATCTCCTGCATTGCAGGTAGACTCTTTACCACTGAGCCACTGGGGAAGCCCCATAGGCTAGGTCACTACTGGGCTAAGTAGGTACTAAGGGCCAATTCCCCCAGCAATAGTCACAGCAAACCAGCCGGAACACTCTGGTTACACAGGACCCCAATTTGCTGCCGGGGAGGCACTGGAGCAGTGGGGGGGCATGGCAACCAGGTGGGGTGAGGTTGGCACTGGCAGGCCCGTCGGTGGTACTGAACGAGACAGGAGGGGGGGCAAACCCTCCCAGGGTGTCTGTTTCACAGGGGTTCCAGTAACTCATAACCATTCCCACTACAGAGCAGGCTGGTTGCTCCAGGTCCCGGTGAAAAAGGGACCCCACCTCTCCATACCCTCAAAGAAGAATGAACACCTCTTCTTTCCCAACAAATGCTCAAAAAGCCCAGTCTTTCTTCAGAAATCTGGTTCCCAGTGTCGAACGCCCTTGCTGTGTTTGCCACTCCATGTGTAACTGAAGTGCCCTAAGGTAGCATCAGCAACCATTTTCTATTTAATCCTCATACTCTCCGAGGCTGGAGTCCTGAGTGTGTCAGTGTTACCCCTCACTGCTGAGTCAAGGCACAGAGGCTAAATGCAGCCGTCACACAGAAGGGCTCCTCGGGGCTGCATCAATGCCTGCACAGTAGCACGTTAATGAGTGTTAAAACTGACAGCACAAACACAGCGTTCTTGATTTTTTAAAATTACAACTCTGTAACAAGTCATGCTGGTAAAACATACAAGAAATACCAGTTAAGCCTTCAAGGAGATAACACACAGCGTGTACAGATCACAGCTATCCCAAAGTGCATAACATACTATTTTCTTCGAAGTGAGGCAAGAATTAGCAGGTAGTTCCATTATTTGAACACTAAGACGAGTAGAAATAACAAATCCAAGCGGTAAATACCGATTACTACCTTAGGAGCTACACATCAGCTAGGCATTACAACATGCCCCTCCCTGGTAACAAAGCCAGGAAATGTAGGGGGTTGACAGAAAACACTGGACGATAACCAACATGCACCCATGCAGTAGAGACACGGTGTCACTTCCCAGCCAGCGCTCTCAAAATGCTCATCACATGCATTTCGAGAAAAGCATGACCTGTATCTTTGTCCCAGTGGCATTGAAAAGAACAACCTTCAGGTGTTGGCAGTGAAGCTGTTCTTAAGCCCACAGCTGGACATAGGTGCCGTGAAGCTTCAACTGTGTCCTCCAAAGGGGGTTGATGGCTCAGTCTGGCAGCCTGATGGCCAAAGCTGTCAGCTCATAATCATACTTTCAACTCCAGAAACAGAACAGAAAATTCCCCCAACCCCTCCCCCCACCCCTTCCCTGCACTGATTAGTTTCAGGGACCCAAAGAAACTGCTTCATCAAATGTTATCGGACAAGGTTATTCAAAGCNCTTCACAGTCCAACTTTCACATCCATACATGACCACAGGAAAAACCATAGCCTTGACTAGGCGGACCTAGCCCTTATTACATTAATATATTTGGATCCAAAGTTTGAATACCAAGGGATACTGTATTATCCCAAACTATTTCGTTTTGAACCTGTGGATGGCTTGTAATGAGTTTGTGTGAAAACTTAGTTTATCTAGTGTCTGAGATAATATAGTGAGTCAGGATAACAAGGGCTACTCATACTTAAAATTATTTTTCAATGTCAAAAATTAAAATATATAACTTTACCCCAAAAGGTGAGATAAATATGCTTTATTACACCTTCCCCTGAATACTCTTTACATATTTTTTAAAAAATTTATTCTAATTTACTTAAAAAGATTAAGTCACACATAAACACTTCTCGGCAAGTATTTAAACCTGTATACTTCATAACCTTTTACTCACCTCTGTATCTTTTATTTCATGTCTTCCTATTTCAATCATATATTTAATTTTTTAAGTGAAGTGTAGTTGACATATTAATTTCAGGCATAGAACACAATGATTTGTTTTTGGCCACACTGAGCAGCTTGTGGGATCTTAAGTTTCCTGCCCAGGGACTGAACCAGGGACATGGCAGTGAAAGTTGCCAACTCCTAACCACTGGACAGCCAGGGAATTCTGTGACATAGTATTTTACAGATTATACTCATATAAAAAGTTATTATAAAGTATTGGCTATATTCCCTGTGCTATTACATCCTTGTTTCTTATTTTACATCTAATAACAGTTTGTACCTCTTAATTCCCTTAACCAGTCTTGTCCTTTGCTCCATCCCTCTCTCCTCTGGTAACCAACGGCTAGTTTGTTCTCTGTATCTGTGAGTCTGTTTTATTTTTTAGTCCACATGTAAGTGAAAACATGCCGTATTTGTCTTTCTCTGACCAATTTCACTAAGAACAATACCTTCCAGGTCTATCCATGTTGTTGCAAATAGCAAAATTTCATCCTTTTATGGTTGAGTAATATTCCATTCTATCATGTCATTTCCAAATAGTGACTGTTTTATTTCTTCCCTTCCAATTTGAATGTCTTTTCCTTGTTTGATTGCAATGGCAAGGACTTCCAATATCATGTTGAATAGAAATGGTGAGAGTAGGCATCATCCTTCTCTTGTTCTTGATCTTACAGAATGTTAACTATAAGTTTATTATAAATGGCTTTTAATATGTTGAAGTATTTTTCCTCTATGTCACCTTTCTTATGAATTTTAAGTTATGAATGGATGTTGAATTTTGTCAAATTTTTTTCCTGCATCTATTGAGATGATCATGTGATTTTTGGTCTTGGTATTGTTAATGTGATATACCACAATGACTGACTTATGGATATTGAACCATTCTTGTATCCCTGGAATAAATCTCACTTAATCATGATTGATGTATGATCCCTTTTGTGTATTGTTGCATTCCATTCAATATTATTTTGTTGAGGATTTTTGCATTTCTCTTTATTAGGGATATTGGCCTGTAATTTTCTTTAAAGTGTCTTTTGTTTTGGTACAGGGTAATGCTGGCCTCATAGGAGAAGTCTGAACTGTTCTCTGCTCTGCAGTTTTTTTGATAGTTTGAGGAAAGGTATTAACTATTCTGTAAATGTTTGGTAGAATTCCTCTGGGAAGCTCTCTAGTCCTGGACTTTTGTTAGAAGTTTTTTTGGTTACTGATTCAATTTTAATACTAGAAATTGATCTGTTCAAATTTTTTATATCCTTCTTGGTTTAGTCTTGGAAGATTGTATATTTTGAAAAACTTATTCACGTTTTCCAGGCTGTCCAATTTGTTGGTATATAGCTATTAGTAGTATTCTCTTAGGATTGTTTATATATCTGTGATATTGGTTGCATTAATAACTTTTTTCATTTCTAATTTTATTTGGGCCCTCTCTCATTTTTCTTAATGAGTCTGACTAAAGGTTTATTGATTTTGTTTATCTTCTCAAAAATTCAGCTCTTGGTTTCTGTTTTGCCGTTTTATGTATTTCCACTCTGATATTATTTCCTTCTTTCTGTTGACTTTGGGCTTTGCTTGTTCTAAATCAGGTCACTTTTTTTCTTTTTTCTTTTTTGTATGTGAAGACATTTTATGATTTTACTATATATTAGTGATATACCAAATTGTGTGCTTCCTCGGTGGCTCAGGGGTAAAGAATCTGTCTGCAATGCAGGAAACCTGGGTTTGATCCCTGGGTCGGAAAGATTCCCCAGAGGGTAGGGCAACCCACTTCAGCATTCTTGCCTGGAGAATCCCATGGACACAGGAGCTTGGCTGGCTACAGTAAACAGGGTTACAAAGAGTTGGACACAACTGAAGCAACTGAGCACACACACACACGTGCATACCCAATTGTATTTTCTCAAACGGCAAATGAGATTAAGGATAACATTTCCCTTTGGATCCTGAAACCCTCATTATCACCTGTCTTTTGGAGGATTGGGTTTCCTACAACGTCTATGATTCTGTCCATGAGGATACCAATGGTGCTTAGTAGTAAAGAACATTTTGCTAAGTTGTTCTAACATGGGTCCTTGCTCAAAGTGTTCCCTTTTTTCTTCTAATTTGGTTTTCAGCACTAGATCGTGTGTTTTTTCATTATGTACCGGATCTGGCTGAGGCACAGGTTCTGTGTGTTCATATGGGATGTCCATGGAAGGGTGACAGCAAACTATTATCCTGCCATCAGATGTCACAAAATTGTCTACTTTGCAATTATAGTAATCTGGAAGAGAAGATCATGTAGATTTATGACAAACACAATATAAGGTTCCATTTTGAACGCGAAAGTAATGTTTCAAGCTACTTCTGTTTGACATTGCCCATTTTACTGCTGCCATTGCCATGGAATCAAGATGCTCGTCAGCATGAAATGATTTGAAGAGAAACTGTTTTTAAAATCTGCTTCTTGACTACTGCTCACCGCAAGCCCACCATCTTGCCTCTGAGATTTTTCTTATGTCTTAAGCCTGTATCAATATAACCTTCCTTCTTAGAACAGCTTTTGCTGCTTCCTATAGATTTTGGGAAGTTTTGTTTTTATTTTCATTTGTCTCAAGGTTTTTTTTTTCCCCTTCAATTTCTTCATCAACCCATTGGCTTCTTTCTTTTTTAGGACAAGTTGTTTATAGTCTTTGTATGCTTTTCCATTTTTCCTTCTCTTGATTTCTAGTATTATACTGTTGTAACTGGAAAAGAATCTTGATATAGTTTCAGTCTTCTTAAATTTACTGCTAACTGTTTTATGGCCTAGCATGTAACCTACCCTGGAGAAAGTTCCACATGTACTTGAAAATAAGGGGTATTCTGCTGTTTTGGGGTGGAATACCTTGTGCTGGAGTCAAGATTGCTGGGATAAATATCAATAACCTCAGATACGCAGATGACACCACCCTTATGGCAGAAAGTGAAGAAGTACTAAAAAGTCTCTTGATGAAAGTGAAAGAGGAGAGTGAAAAATTTGGCTTAAAGCTCAACATTCAGAAAAGTAAGATCATGGCATCTGGTCCCATCACTTCATGGGAAACAGATGGGGAAACAGTGTCAGACTTTATTTTTTTGGGCTCCAAAATCACTGCTGATGGTGATTGCAGCCATGAAATTAAAAGACACTTACTCCTTGGAAGGAAAGTTATGACCAACCTAGATAACATATTAAAAAGCAGAGACATTACTTTGCCAACAAAGGTCCGTCTAGTCAAGGCTATGGATTTTCCAGTAGTCCTGTATGGATGTGAGAGTTGGACTGTGAAGAAAGCTGAGTGCCGAAGAATTGATGCTTTTGAATTGTGGTGTTGGAGAAGACTCTTGAGAGTCCCTTGGACTGCAAGGAGATCCAACCAGTCCATCCTAAAGGAGATCAGTCCTGGGTGTTCACTGGAAGGACTGAAGCTGAAGCTGAAACTCCAATACTTTGGCTACCTCATGCGAAGAGTTGACTCACTGGAAAAGACCTTGATGCTGGGAGGGGTTGGGGGCAGGAGGAGAATGGGACGACAGAGGATGAGATGGCTGGATGGCATCACCGAGTCGATGGACATGGGTTTGAGTAGGCTCTGGGAGTTGGTGATGGACAGGGAGGCCTGGCGTGCTGCGATTCATGGGGTTGCAGAGTTGGACACGACTGAGCGACTGAACTGAACTGAACCTTGTACATATCTGTTAAATTCTTCTAACATGTCTTTTAAGGCCAATCTTTCCTTGAGATTTTGACTGATAATCTATCCATTGATATAAATCAGGTGATAAAGTCCCCTACTGTTACTGTATTACTGTCAGTTTTTTGGTATCTCTTAATATTTGCTTTACATACCTAGATGCTACTATATTAAGTGCAGACAGGTGGACATTTACAAATTAATAGCCTCTTCTTGTATTGACCTCTTTATCTTTTATTACAGAAAACAGACTTTGTTTCAAAGTCTACTTTGCCTAATTTGAGTACTGCTACCGTAGCTTTTTTTCTTCCCATATGCATGGAACATTCTTTCCATATCTTCATTTTCAGTCTGTTTTTAGCTCTGAAGTGAGTTTTTTGTAGGCAGCATACACCTGGGTCTTGTTTGGCATTTTAANCAACTGAACTGAGGAGCAAAATCTACTGTGTTTGCAACATTTTAAAGTTATTTTGAAAGGAGACATCCTAAAGGACAAAGATGAGCTACTATAAAAATTGGGACATTATCACAAGTGTGTAGGAAGCACTTAAGATGCTCCTACATACCACTGTGCTCCCTCTTCCATGGATAGAGACTGGACACAAAGGGGTTAAATAGCTTGTCTGAGATCAACCATACAGCCAAGGGGCTCGGGGTTTGAACCCAGGTCTTCAGGATCAGCACCCACCACCGAAACACCAAGCAACTTGGTCAATCTCCATTCCCAGTAATTGTGGAGTGCTCGCCTAAGACAGCAAGTTCTTTTTTTTCTTTAACTCTTCATTTATATTGGGGTGTAGCTGACAGTGTTATGGTGGTTGCAGGTGGGGAGCACAGACAGTCAGCCACACACAGACACGTGTCCATTCTCCCCTGGCCCCCTCCAGTCCAGGTGGCCACATAACACAGAGCAGAGCTCCCCATGCTGTGCAGTAGACTCCTGTTGGTTACCCGTTGTACAAATAGTACGGTGGCTCAGCTGGTAGAGAATCTGCCTGCAATGCGGGAGACCTGCGTTCGATCCCTGGGTTGGGAAGATCCCCTGGAGAAGGGAAAGGCTGTCCACTCCAGTATTCTTGCCTGGAGAATCCCATGGACGGAGGAGCCTGGTGGGCTACAGCCCATGGGGTCTTCCCTGCACTGATTAGTTTCAGGGACCCAAAGAAACTGCTTCATCAAATGTTATCGGACAAGGTTATTCAAAGCCCCGCCGAGAGCTCCTGTGAACTGCATACCTGGTATCTTGGTGCTACTTTGTGGGAAAGGAAGGAAGAGTTCTTTCTCCCTGGATCAGAGTTCCATCTCCATTCTCTGTGGGAATTAACTTCAGTGTTCAAGCCCGCTGGGTTGGTTTCTCGCCCTCTTTTCTGAAACCACTGCTTGGAGCCCTCAATGCTATTAGGCTATTCTCATGCTTGGAAGTGACTGAAATTCCAGGATGGGCAAAATAATATTTTATAAGAGTGTATATATATATATGTATGTACAAAAGATATTAAAAAGACAGTCTCTAAAGCACTTTGGGATTCCCCCAATGAAAGGCACCAGATAAATGCAAGTCATCACCAAAATGAAAAGTTTTCCAGCTTTCATATCAGCAAAGAGTAACCACTAGAAGTATCTCTGTTTCAGTGGTAAAAAACCTTCCTGTTAAAAACGATACTGAGGAGAGTGACTGAGCTATTTAGCCTCCGGCCTTGTTTCCTCTTTTCACAAGTGTTCTGGTCAGTGACTGTGGATACTATGCTCAGTGACCCAATACCATCAGCCTTGGCAAACTGAACAGTCTTCACGAGTTTGTACCATCACCTGCCCCAGTGCAGCTGGAGATGATTTCATAAATTCTCTGCCTTCCGACGTTGCAAACATCAGCCAAAGCCAAGTGCTACATGTGCAAATTCTGAGAAATAACCCTGCTCTTCTGACTTGGCAGCTGGTTGCCCCGAAGGCATCTCACCTTTCCTGATATTTCTGAGAAAGAGAGCAGATGGTAGATCAGGTAGCGCTAGGAGGTGGCTGCCTCCCTGCTCCCTACGAGGCTCCAGTCTGATGGAAAGACTTGAACTGGGGACCCAAAGGCGTAAGTGACTAGTGTGTTCATCCAACAAATGGCCCACTCTGTAGTAGCCATGGCAACTACAAGTACATAAAGCCTCTGACAAGATCCTCACTCTATCTGAAGGGTATGTACTACCTTCAACCAACTAAAAGACAGCATGGACCTTTTTAAGGAAGATCCAAGCCCTCGAGAAAAAGCCTGCCTAACTCCACGTGTGGACCCCTGGATTCTGTAGCCTTTCCGAAGAAGAACAACACTGGAGGCCAGCTGGAACACCATCTCATTACCTAGAATATAACAGAGAACTGCCCAAGCTAACCCTTCAAAAGGCTACACGCTGGTTAACTGAAGAAGAAGGAGGGAGGGCACTTTGGAAAAGGAAAGAGTTCTTAACCTTCAACCCAAGTTTGAAAGTTTAAGGGTCTTTAAAATAGCATCAAGCTTTTCAAGAAGTTTGCAATTATTTATGACATTTTATTAACAATGCTTTTTTGTTTTACAACTCTTTCCTTTCTCCTGGCCTCCACCAACCTTCCCCCTCAACAAAAGGCAGCTGAAATGGAAATAAGAACTGTAATAGTTCCATCCTGGATAAGCCACTTGTCTATATTTCGAGTACACACTTCCATGCCACCGGGTGTCCATGTCATACCAGGAACTCTGGGGTGATTAGAGCATTGTGTGTTACATACCGTATCCTAGAAGCAAAATTATCTAAGTAAACTCTGCTTGGAAATAAAAGCTTTATCTAAGCTTTCAGAGCAGGTAACAAAATTTTCTAAGCTACTGTCCTTGCTAGCAGCCCAACAATGTTTGCCTCAGAAAGACAATACAACAGTGAACTTGTTAGTTGAGAAAGACAACACGATCTTATTTCTAAACACCTTAAAAAACAAACATTTCAGAAACATGCCAATAGCTAAGACACAGCAAAGTTTGGTCACATGACCTAGACCAGAAACCTCAGCAAGAAATAAATGTCCCTGCAACCACCCAGGAACGAGGCCTGATTCTGAAAGATCTTCAAGCATCATGCGATTTGGCTTAGGTTTAGCTGAAATCCCTAGCCCTAATGCATCTATTCTTGGGGAAAATTTCAATCTTCACTACATGTTTACCAAAATAACATTCTCTAAAGAGCAACATTTAAGAGGTGAACAGGGGTGTACATCATTTGAGAGGTGAGCAGGGTACCCATGCAAGTCACAAGGCTACAGATCATTGACAAAAACAATTCACAGACTTGAATCGGTCATGTCTACTTAACTTCACATTCTCTTTGTTTGATATTAAAACTAAATGAACGCAATGGATAAAGAACTGAGATTTTGTTTTCACCTGACTGTGAGCAAAACCTCATCCTATCCTTGCAGGCCCCACAAATGTGTTTCCACAGGACGTATTTGTGGGGGCTTTTTGTACGGAACTCACATGACAACCTCAGAAACAGAAGCACAAACAACTCAGAGACAGTCCTGGGCCATGAGCTTTAGATGAGAGAAGACAATGAACGGAGAAATTAGCATTCTAGGTGGTACTCATCCGGCAGAAAGGTGAACATTTTACGCCCACGATGCGAAGACCAGTGAGTGTCATTTCACTGAAAGGTGCAAAGGCATGGTGTCAGACACACCACCCTCTAAAAATGATCCTAAATACTGTAAAAGCAACCTGGGGTGCAGATCCCATGTACCCTTTGGGGCTGGGCATACTCCTCACGCCATAACCCTGGGGTACCTGAACCGTGCCAGAGGCACAAGAGACAGCTCAGCAATGTGGGTTTGAGGATGTCAAGCCCTCCCAGCTAATGTAGGGAATCATTTAAACTTAGTTCGCTTGGCGAGCTCCTGCTCATGTTCGTCAGGCTCGCCATGAGGGATTTAACTTTATGGGCATAATAGTCCCTTAAATTGACGGAAGGGACCTCCTTCATTCCATCTCCGAAGTCACAGCTGCGCATGGCGCTCTCAAGTTGCTTCTGGCGCCGATAAAAGTGGGAGAATTTATTGAAGATCAAGGTGATGGGTAGTACCACCACCAGGATACCTGCCAGGATGCAGGCAGAGGCGGTCAGCTTCCCTGCCGTGGTCCCCGGGACCACATCCCCGTACCCTACGGTGGTCATACTGACGGTGGCCCACCACCAGCAGGCGGGGATGGTGGCCAGGCCCTCGTTCTCCTCCTTTTCGATGGTATAGGCCACTACGGAGAAGATGGAAATCCCCACGGAGAGGTAGAGGAGAAGCAGCCCTACTTCCTTGTAGCTGTATTTCAGGGTGGCCCCCAGGGAGCGGAGGCCAGTGGAGTGTCTGGCCAGCTTCAAGATGCGGAAGATCCGCATCAGCCTTAGGACCTGGGCCACCCTGCCCAAGTTGGCCAAGGTAGGCGTGCTCTCCACGACCAGGTTCACCACCAGCGTGATGTAAAAGGGGACGATGGACATGAGGTCGATCAGGTTCAGGGCGTTCCTGAAGAACTTGAGGAAGTCGGGGGCCACGGCAAACCTGGCCACCAGCTCAAGGGTGAACCAGGCGATGCCAAAGTGCTCCACAATTTCGAACCGGGGGTCCTCGCCTGGGTTGCCCTGGCGGTCAGGGATCTGGAAGTCTGGCAGGCTATTGAGACACATGGTGATGATGGACCCCAGCACCACGAGGATGGACAGGACGCTGAAGACCCTGCTCAGGGCCGAGTAGCCAGGGTTGTCCAGCGCCAGCCACAGCTGCCTGCGAAAGTTGCCCAGGGGCTGCCCATCGAACTTGGAGGCGTCGTTGTAGAAGGCCAGGATCTCGTCGAAGGAGGACGTGGTGCTCTCCCGGTCGCTCTGCTCGTCCCACTGCTCCTGCTCCGGCTCCACTTTGCGGCCGTGGTAGCTGTAGCTACAGCAGGAGTCGATGAAGAACTCGTTGATGCCCCAGTATTCAATCTCCTGGCTGAAGGAGAAGACGCACAGCTCCGCCATGACGTGAAGCTTGCCGGTGTGGTAGAAGTGCAGCACGTAGGGGAAGAGCTCGGGGTTGCGGTCGAAGTAGAACTCGCGCTGGGCATCGTCGTAGTCGTCGCAGAGCTCCAGGATGGCCTCGCGCGAGTGGCAGAGGAGCAGGCGGCCCAGGCGCGTCTCGGGGAAGCGCAGCAGCGTGTGCGAGCGCAGCCGCTTCCGGAAGCCGCCCACGTTGACGCGGACCTCGCCGTCCTCGACGTTGGCCTCCGCCGCGTCCCACGGGCTCTGGCCAGGCATGCTGGAGACGCCGGCCGCCCGCGCCGCGCGGGGGCGCTACACCTGGAAGCCAAAGCAAGCGCGTCGGGTGGGCGCCCGGCGCTCAGGGCTCGGGCACCCCCGCCTTCCTCCCCACCCGTCTCAGGCGCGCCCAGTCCTCTCCGGCGCGGCTCTGAGCACCGAAGGACCCTGGGATGGGAGGACCGTTCTCTGGGCTTTGCCTCCTCGCCTCCCAAAGAAAGGCTTGGAGTTGGGGAGGGCGGGTTATGTTTCTACTAGCATGGCCGCGCCCGCACCCGCATCCAGGGGGTTCTGGCGGTCGCCTTCCGCTGCCCGGGGTCGCACCCCAGCGGCTCCGCGAGCTGCGAGCTGACCTTGCCCGTGGGCGGGCCGAGGAGACGCCCCCGCCCTCTCGCCGCAGACAGGCGGGACCAGAGCTGGGATGCGCACCGGCAGGGCTGGGCCGAGACGGGGGGGCGCGTAGCTTCGGGAGGGGGCGGCGGGGAAATCCACCTCTCGAGTCCTTAACCCCAGGCCAGGGTAAGGGCGCTGGCCCGGCGTCGCCGGAGTCCAGCCCCCCCGAGACTGAAGCCCCCCTCGTCCTCCGCCCCGGGCTTCCCCCGCCCGCCTGGCGCCGTGCCCCGGAGCCGCGTGCGCCGCGCCTTACCCGGCGGAGCTACCCGGGCTCGCCCTGCGCGTTCTGGAAGCGCTTACCTGCGAGCTCTGGGGCCCGCGGCCGAGGCCGGCGGGAAACTTCCCCGACCTGCCGGCGAGCATCGGTGCGGCCGCCGCTGCCGGGTGGCTGTGCGTGTGCGCGAGGGTGCTCTGAGTGTGTGTGCGCCTGTGTGTGCGCCCGGCGGGCGGGCGGGGTCCGCCGAGCGCCTCCTGTCTCCGGCCGGAGAGGCCGCCGCCGTCCGCAGTTGCGGGAGGCTCACAGGTGGCTGCGTGGCCCCGACGCTCGCAGAGCCCCCCCCCCCTGCTTTAGATCCGCGCGCCCCTCGGCACCGAGGAGAGACAACGACGCGCGCCGCAGCCCGCGGGATCCGGAGCGGGAGCCGAGCCCGTGCGCCTCTGCGCGGGCCCTGCTCTGGGGCGCGGCGCGGTGGTGCTGAACGGACAGCTCCGCGCCTCCCAGCTCCGCACGAGGCCGCCGCCCGGACTCCGGAGAGGCTACCGCCTCGGCGTCGCGGCGACCCCTTCGCCCCTGCGGCTCGAGGCCGAGCCAACACCTTTCCCGATCACTCACCTACCTCCCCTGATGACAGGCTGTTATGACCACCTTCTTGCTCCCAGGGCGCAGGCAGGGGGCTGCCTACGGTGACCTTTCCTTACTTGAGTCTCTCGGGCGGAGCCGAGCTGGGGAATGACCGGCGACTTGCGTCTGTCCGGGGAGGAAGGGCGGAACGTGAGGAACTCCAGGTTTCCCCCTTTCAGGGACCTGCTGAAAAGTTTCCTGAGGCTGCGGGGGAAGCGGGGTGGTGAGGAAAGAATGAGGGAAGAGGTGGGGAGAAGCGGGGGGCATGGAAGCCCAAGGTCGAGCTTAGCCTAGCTTGCTGGGGCCGGGAGCGCAGGCCCTACCGGCGTGGGAGGGAGTCACGGAGTTCTGTTTGGGAGCTCTGTGTGGGCACTGTGTGTGTACAGGCCGGGGTGGTGTGCCAGCTTCGGAGGATGGCTGGGAACTGTGTGTGTGTTGGTGTGTATAGACTGAGGAAAGTAGGTCTTTTCACGATCTGTGCAGCGTTAATTAAAAATAGGACCTCTGGGGTAGTGGGGAAAATGTGTACAGTGTGTCAGAACAGGGGAACCTGGGGCTTGTCATTGTGATGTGTGCACACAATGGCAGACTGTAAGCTGTGTGTACAGCGTGCTGTATACAGTGTAGTATTCCGTGGGCTGTGACCGGGTCCGTGTGCCTAATGAAATGAGAAACGTGTGTATGTGGACACCACGGGGACTTGGGGGTGTGAATCCAGCATAGATGTGCGCAGTACGCATGTCTGCATTCCCCAGGAGACCTATGGCCCCGACTTGAGCTCTTGGTCTCCTACCATTGTTCCTCAAAGCACTGCCGCTGTGTTAGAGCTGAGAAATGGAACCACAGTCCCTGAGGAGCCCCCTCTCCTTGGTTTCAGCCCCTTGCGCGGTCCCCATTCGACAAGATGGGAAGCACGACATGAGCTTAGCAGGGAGCTGGTGGGCTCCAGGTCCCAGGAGAAGCCCTCTGTGGCTCTGGACTCCCAGAGCAGCCACCCCAGCCACTGCAGGCAGCATGTATTTTCCTTACAACACCCAGGTAATGCCACCTCAGCTAGACAGGCGCTCTGCAGAGCTTGAGTGCTCTGGGACTCCTTGGAGGGCCTGGGGAGGATCCTCGAGCTGGTTTTATATGGATTTTCCTGGAACCAAGCCTGGCTTTATATAGAGGCGCCCTGTCCCTGCGCTAGCCAGGGTATGGGGGAGGGGGCTTGTGTGTGCAAGTGTGCTACCTGCACTAGGGCTCCACACTCACGTTCCTACAGGTTTCTGCAGGCACGGGGATCCCGGGGAGAGAGAATAGTGTGGAAAGTTCATATAGTATGAGCTTCCGTTCTCTTTTGTCTGAAGTTTTTGGAGAGGGAGGTGTGTGTGTGTGTGAGAGAGAGATAGACAGACTAGACAGAGATGGAGAAAGAGACACACACAAATAGAGGGCAAGGGAGAATTTGGTATCTGCTGTCTTTGTCTCTGTCCCTGTTTCTTTGGGGTCGATGGACTTGGGTCTTTTAGGTCTTTCGTCTTGGTCTGCTGGATCTGTCACTGGAAGTCAGCAGCTCTCCCCACTCCTGGCCGGGCTGCCATCTAGGGGCCCCTGGGTCTCTTTTATCCCCATAGGAGCACTGCGGAGAGTGCGCCAGCCCTTGCCGAGGGTGTGTTTGTGTAAATGCCCGCGTGATCAGTGTGTTGGCCTGTGTTTCCACCCCCTCCCTCCCCTTGAGTTGGTGGCAGCTGTGAGACTGCCCCCCTCTTCTGTGGGCGCCCTTAGCAGCAATGCCTGTGACTCTCTCTGCCCTTCTCCCCCTCCCCTCACTGTGCCCTGCCTGGCTCCAGGCCCCCCGGAAGCTCACAGCTTGCTTCTGCTTTTCCACCACGTGTCTGCATGGTTTCTGCAGCACGGCCCCCACTCCCGGCCACTCCCGTGGCCTTGGCCTCGCCCCTGACTCTTCTTTTAGTTGAGCTTAGAGCATAAATCACCTTTTCCACCTGGAGGGTCCCTCTCCCCCAAAAGCTCTTGGGTTTGGTGACTGTGGCTCTCCTCCCTTCCCTGCTCTATTTATTTGCCTGCCTCCTTCTGTTCTGTCTGCTTTTGTTCTTTACTCATTCCTTCTTCCTTTGTGGTCGTGGGAGATTTCACCCATGGAGAGAGAGCCTCCCCCGGCCCCCTCCCACATTCTGGTTCTCTTTGTTTCTCCCACACCCGCGGCCACCCACGTGCCTGCAGACACCAGGGCTCTGCCAGGCCCCCAGAGTATCCAGCAACTCCACGATGGGGTCCACAAGCCTCTTTTCTGCCTCTGCTCTGACCAGTCTCCCTCTGCCCTCATCTTAGCATCTTCCTTCCCTCTCTGCCTCTCCCTGGTCTCCTTCAGCAGCTGACTGAAACAGGCCCCAGCCCCTCAGGGGCCCCGTGTCCATTCCTGTCCTTTGTCAGCCTTTCCTGGGATCAAGGGCAAGGCCCCATGCCCGCCCTCCCTTGAATGGGAATGTGAACTTGGTGCCCCAAGGAGAAGCTGGGGTCTGGGGCACATGAGTTATTTCTTGCGAAGGCCGCGGCAGAGGCTCTGGGTCTGACAGCTGCCTTTGCGGAGGGTTAAGTGTGTGCGACAGGCAGAGCCACTGGTTTATTTCCCAATCTCTGCACTGAAGAGAAATGGAGTCATCTCCCTCCTGTGCCTGGGAAGCTGGCTGTGTTTATGGTTTATTTAGAGGCCCGAGCCCTGATCTTAAAATACGGCTGCCTGCTCCAGGCACCCACAGGACCTGCCCCTGGGCTGGCCTGCTTGGGGGATCCTGGAGAGGTGGCAGGACGGGGGAAGGCACCCTGGGAAAGGGACAAAGGGGGCCCCAGGCAGTGGCCCAGATCCCCTGCACCTGGTCGATTGTTATCTCTGCCTCCTCTGCCAACACTGATCTGTCGGTGGAGCCCACACATCTCAGAGTCGGCTTCTTTCTCTGACAGGCGAGGGGGCTGCCCTGGCAGCTTGGCTGAGGGGGCTGGGCTGCCTGACCTACATTCCCCCACGTGGAGGAGCCGAACGCACCCCCGCCTCGCTGGAGTGGACTGATCATGGGCCTCCATCCTGCTTCCCACCAGCCACCCTTCCCATCCCAGCCAGAGTGTCTCTTAGAAACACAAATCAGGTCCTGCCAATCCCTCCTGAAAACCTCCCAGGGGCTTCCCACAGAACTGAGCATAAGAGGCATGCCATCCCCGAGTTCCAAGATCCAGAATGTGCCCCCTACCCAGCAGACTTCAGCCCTTGGCTTCTTCTACATCAAGGATGCCCCAGCCCCAGGCCCCTTTGCTGCCTTCACAGGGCTTTTGCACCTGCTGTTCCTGCTGCTTGCCCCAGCACCTTCACAGGGCAGGTGCCTTCTTGTCACTCAGGTCTTGATTTCAATGTCACTGCCAGAGAAGCCTGGCTGCCCCCATCTAAACGGACGCCTCAGTCAGTTCCTACCATTTTCCCCGCAGCGCTCATATTAAGCAGTTATTGAATATGTGATTGCATGATGGATATGAATGAGGCTCCATCTTCTGTTTCATGTTAGCCTGTGCCTCCTCTTCTTCCTCAGGGGGGATCAGGACCGCAGCTGGAGGGGGAAGAATTGCTGTGCCTGGGGCTGTGGCCCAGATCTCTCAGGCTCCAGGGTGCTCTCCCAGGCAATTGATTAGTCTAATGGATCTCATTCCTGGCTGCACATTGGAATCACTTGAGATTTTAAAATAGCTGATGCCCCTGGATGCCTTGGGCTTCCACCCAGGCCAATTAAATCATGATCCTTGGTGCTGGGCCCATGGAGTCAGAGTTTTCTCTAAGCACCCCCTAGCCCCCAGGTAATCACAGTGTGGAGCCTGAAACTGAGACTCTGAGTTTGCACAGCCTGTCTTTAGGGGTCTTGGCATAGAGCTGTGTGCCCGAGTGCAACCCCGTGATCAGCACCGAGGGCAGGGGCTATGTCTTAGCTCGGTAAGCACCCACTCCTGTCCTGACTTTAGGGTCCATGCCTGTCTGAAGCTGGGGGCCTTTTTCACCGCCTGCTCTCAATTCCTATCTCCTGCAGGTCTCCTGGGGGACGGCACCTCTCAGAATCTGGCTCCTTCCGTTCCTTGGATTTAGGGTGGAAAAGGGCACAGAGAAGCTGCTGGGAGCAGAGGCTGAACAGAAGAGGGAAGCAGGTGGGGAGACCTGCGCTGGGAAAGTGGGGCTGAGGCTTGGGAAGGAGGGCGTAGGGGAGGGGGGACTGGTGGGGGAGACTGAGAGAAAGTTGGGAAATGATGGATTTTAAGAAGTTTTGCTGCATTATGAATGCAATGCCTCATTAAGTGTTTTCTCAAGAGGCAACAGCAAATTTTCATATAGCTGTTGCACCATTTTTGGATGCCAGACTGAATTTATACCCTGCAAGTCCCTGCCTAGGCTATTTGGCTTTCTTCCCAGAGACCACCCTCCTCTCCTCTTACAGCCTCCATCCCCTAGGTGCCCCCAGGAGGATGACAAGGGAATGAACATTGATTCCGAAGCGCTCCTCTCTGAGTCCCTTATTGGAAAGGGGATCAGATGTCCCTGCGCTGGCGTGTCCAGGGCCTGCTCCTGAAGGGTTGGGACTTCAAGTTCACAGCTCTTGGGCCTGCTGCTCCAAGTCCCATCTCTGTGGGAGGCTCTCCCTATGAGCCCCCCTCTGGGTACTGCTCCTTTGGGGGGCCCTTCATTGTGTTCCCCAGAACATCCTGGGGCAAGGCTGGAGAAAAGAAGATGAACTCCATTCAATCTGGAATTAAGGTCGCCACCAGGGAAATTCACAAGAGGACAGCATGTCTCCTAGTTTCACTCTTGCCCGGGGTCTGGCCGTCTTTCCCCTCCACACTAGGCCCTCCTCAAAACCCACCGTGTGGAGTCGGAGCCCCAGCACCTCGGGAACTCCCTCTCCGTCTGCCTCAGGCATGTTGCTTCTTCTGTCCCTCCTCTCCTGACCCTTCTCTGGGTGACTGACCACCTGGACTGAAGCCTCCAGCCTCTCCCACTGGCCCTCCTCTCCAGGCCCAGGATAGGGAATACCCGATCAGGAGCGTTTACCTCAAGGCCCTCAGGCAGTGAAGCATCTCAGCAACCATCCACCAGGGCAGGTGGCCAAAGAAGATGAAGATAGTGGTGAAAATGAAGCTGAGAGGGATGAGGGTAAGGGTAGCGATAGAGGGAGGCCTGGCGCAGACCAAGTGCTCAAAACATTAACCGTGACTAGTACCAGCCGCTGAGCACTCGTGATGTGACTGGCCCCGTGCTAAGCTCTCCGCTTGCCTCCTGCTCTCCACCCCTTGGGTACCATTAGTAACCTTATTTTACTGATGCCATAAAGTGAGGTATTTAGACTCAAACATGTCTCTCTGGTTCCAAATTCCGCCTCTTAATGATCTCAAGTGCAGGGTAATTGCTGTAACCAGACCTCCCAATCCCAGTTGTTGTTTTGTTTTGTTTTGTATGCCTGCTCATGCTCACTCATGTCTGACTCTTTGCAACTGTATGGACTGTAGCTCTCTAGGCTCCTTTGTCCATGGGATTCCCCAGGCAAGAATACTGGAGTGGGTTGCCATTTCCTTCTCCAGGGGGTCTCCCCAACCCAGGGATTGAACCTGCATCTCCAGCATCTCCTGCGTTGCCAGGTGGGTTCTTTACCACTGGGCCATCTGGGCCAATCCCACTATCTTCAGTTAGTAAAGGTGTCATTTCTCACTCATATTATTGTTCAGCAGGGTGTTTGGGAGCAGCTTTCCACCTGGTGATGTCTAGAACCCAGGCTCCTTCTATCTTGAGCTCTGTCAGTTTCTAGGGCCTTGGAATCCTTCCCCGGAATCGTCTACATCCAGATGGGAGATGAAAGAGCTTGGATGATGGCATAAGACATTTCCGAGGCCAGGTCTGGAAGGGGCACTTTCCTGCCACTTTCCTTTGGCCAGAACTCAGCTACTGGCCCCACATAACCGAGAGAGGTGGAGGAAATTTCCGGAAGAAGAGAACTTGGGGGCATCAGCACCTCTGTTCCTGTAGGGGTAACAGACGCTGGTGGCTACCCTGCATCCATTTCTCCCAAGGTGGGAGGAGGGAACACAAGAGTGTCCCCATCCACTCCTCACCACGAGGTGTGACTGAAGTTTTCCCCAGCTGGAAGGACTTCAGGCCACGGGCCCAGCAGAGCCCTGAGCTGGAACTGAGATGGTCAGATGAGACTTTGTTGCCCTTTTCTCAGAATGGTGTTTTCAGCCCTGAACCATATCACAGGTCTGAGGAAGAGTCAAGCCTAGCTCTTGAACGCAAGCAGTGGAGAATCAGGCAAAAGAACCATGGAATACAAGACATTAAATAGGTCAAGACTCTCTGGGCCAGAAATCCAACTTGGAAGCTGCAGAGGCTGGAAGCCTGCTCCCCTCCTCTTCCTTTGATCTCCACTTCTTCCCTAGGCTGAGAACTTGGGGGGAATCTCTCAGGGAAAGATTCTCTTTCTTCCCTGGCCAGTTTGTCCTTTACCATGGCCAACTATCTACCCTAGGACACATTCCCCCCTTCCTCCCCTCTCCCAAAGCTTCCCACAGCTCAGAGGCGCTCACAGCAGCCCACAAGGCTTCACTCTCCTGTGAAAGTGACACCCACCCAGCTACCCATCCATCGCCATTGATGGATCCATCCATCCACCCACTCTCCTATCCCTCTGTGGGCTCCTGTTTCCATGGTTACTCCAGGGCCTGATTCTGCTCTGGGTTTGCTGAGAGATTCTTCACTCTAGGCTGTTCCTATGACATCTTTACTGCTGGACTCAAACCCTGGATAGCCAATGGGGTCCCATCCTTCTTGCAGTTCTCCCTATCTGTTCAGATCACACATTGCTTACACATCAGCCCGTCAAGGTGATCAGCTTCCTGGATTTAAAAAAAAATTAAAAGCTCTCCAGTATTTTAACAGAGAGGTGCCCTGAAAGTACATTGTTGGGGAGGCTGTCACAGGCAACCAAGTCGGAGTTCCCAGGGGTAGGTAGTGCCCCTCCCCTTATGATAATAATGGAAGTAACATTTGTTGGTCACTTCCTTAAGCCAGGCACCCTTCTAACGGTTTCAGATCTGTGAACTAGGTTAATCCTCACAATGAGCCTATGTGGTATGTATTACAATTTTCTGAAGATAAACAGGCACCAAAATGGGGGTAACATGTCCAAGGTTACAGAGCTAACCAGTGACATTGCTGGGATTCAAAGCAAGACAGGCTGACTAGAGGTGAGACTCACACCTATCTCAGCCATTACAGCCATTCCTCCTCAGCCAAGGACTCTAGAAATATTCCTGATTAATTTTTATTCTTCTTTTTAGATAGAAAGTAAGATTCTGAACCCTTCCTTGGTGCTCAGCTCAGCCCTGGGCAGAGGGAAAATGCTCATAAGTGACCCACTTGGCATGAGCTTTTGGTTGCTCCGAGCCCTGGGTGGGTGGACAGTCATTCTCTGGAGGAGCTCCCCAACCCTGCCCACAATGAGCTGGGCTCTCCGTGGGCTCTAGAAGTTTCCTTGGGTCAGAGCCAAACAGCAGCTTGTCCTCAGAGGCCTTCAGGAGGGTGGGAAGAAGCAATCCCATCAGAGACACCCAGCTGAGGGAAGACACAAGATGTTCCCTGCAAGTGACAGAAAACCAATTCACACTCTTCCCCGAAGCCAAAAAATTAAGCAATTTTTTTCATTTCTTTGCTTACGTGCGACTCAACTAAACATAGGCATCTAGGAATGCAAACAATGACTAGATTTTCTTAATTTAGGGCAGCTTTAATTAAATCTGACTAAATGACGAGGCTCTGGATATTTTTATCATGGTAGGAAGCTGTGTGACTTGGGACCAGGAGAGGTGGGGAATTCGATGCTAGAAGAGCCACCTCCTCTGGCCCCCACCCCCCTCCACCGTGAGTGGCCTCCCAGCCCGGCCCCAGGGAAATGCTGCAGTCCTCTTGAGATTCTTGTTTCCTTTGCTCTCGTTCTTATTAAAGGAAATTCATTTCCTTACATTGCACTTATTCTAACTAACCGGAGCTGGGAAATCCAAATGACTTAGCAAAACAAGCTTACATTACAGGAATTTTTTTTTTTTTTTTTTGGAGAAAAATCTGGACTTACCAGAAGTTCACAGCATAAATATTAAGACACTGAAATCAAACATTTCAAAGGTTGAGTTTTCTAGTACTTACTGCTCACCATGGGCTTCCCTGATGGCTGAGTGATAAAGAATCCGCCTGCAATGCAAGAGACATGAGTTCGATCCCTGGGTCAGGAAGATCCTCAGAAGAAGGGAATGGCAACCCACTAAGTTTTCTTGCCTGGGAAGTCCCACGGACAGAGGAAATCCCATGGACAGAGGAGCCTGGCTGGCTACGATCGTGGGGTTACAAAGAGTCAGACACGACCTAATGACTTAAACACCAACACCCTCCTCCAAAGAAAGAAATGCTCACTGTATCCAGTTCTCCTCCCACTCAGGGCACATGGAAAGGTGAATTTCCTTCTCCACCCTCCCCAAGTTTGGAGGAACTAAATGCCTCCTCCTGGCCAACACAGTGTGTCTGGAGGTGACGTGTCATGTGTGGGCCAGAGCACTTAACTGCACTGCCAGTGTGAGAGGCTGCAGCGTTCTCTTCCCCTGCCGTGTAAGTACATAGTTAGATGATGGTGCTGCAAGATCAAAGCAACCTGAATCCCTGAGCTGCCCCGTGGAGCACAGCTGCCCTGCAGTCTCCTGGATCCAAAGCAGACTTTGTATTGATATGTTTGAGAAATGCATTTTGGTTGGGTAATATCGCAGAAGTTTGAGGAGAGTTGGTTGTTTCTTACAAGCAGAGTCTCTCCTAACTTGATTAATATAATGAATAATGCTTTTCTAATAATCATTGTACAACAACACCATGTTATTTTAATTATCGCTTGTTAGATTATTTTGGAATTTCAAAAATCATCCATCTTGTTAAGTCTGGAATGGGATGAAATTTACTTTTGTTGGTCTAAATAAGACTTTTGGAGAACATATTTAACTTATTTAAGCAAAACTTTTGTGTCAGCAGGAAGGCTTTAAAATTTATCAAAAGTCCAGAGTAAGGTTAAAAGCAGCCCTTCAAAGTAAAAGTCAGAATGGGGTGTGTGTCTGTGTGTGTATATTAGTCACTCAGTCATGTCCATGAAATTCTACAGGCAAGAATACTTGAGTGGGCTGCCATTTCCTTCTCTGGGGGATCTTTCTAACCCAGGGATCCAACCCAGGTCTCCTACATTGCGGGCAGATTCTATACTGTGTGAGCCACTAGGGAAACATAAGGAGCTTTTCTTTCATATTCAACACTTTGCAACCCCATGGACTGTAGCCCACCAGGCTCCTCTTGTCCATGGGACTTCCCAGGCAAGAATATTGGAGTGGGTTGCCATTCCCTTCTCTAGGGGATCTTCCTGACCCAGGGATTGAACCTGGGTCTCCTGCATTGCAGGCAGACTCTTTACCATCTGAGCCACCAGAGGTCCTCTCAAAAGGGGACAGTGATTGAATGGTTGAGAAAGAGGAGGTGAGATGTTTCAAGAAGGAGTTTTTATGTGTGGTGTGCTGTTAGTTAAAGTGATGCCAACCAGTATAGTAAATCAACGTATTATGGCTCAAACATGTTAGAAGTTTACTTCTTATTTACATAAAGTCCAAAATATTTGCTATAAATTGGTGGGCAGCTCTTCTTCAAGTGGTGATTCAGGGAATTGGGCTCCTTCTCCCATCTTCAACACATCTTTCCAATGTTTCAGAATTTTCCAATATTCAACCTGGAGAAGGGGAAAGAGGGTAGAGATGGATGTGGGGTGTTTTAATAGCCTAGGCCTAGATGTGGTACCCACTGTATTCACTGGCATTTCATTGGTCAGAACCCAGTCACATGACCACTCCTAATTGCAAGGGAGGTTGGGAAATATCACCTAGCCATGTGGCCAGGTGATATTAAAAGATGCTTTACTTCTTGGAAGAAAAGTTATGACCAACCTAGATAGCATATTCAAAAGCAGGGACATTACTTTGCCGACTAAGGTCTGTCTAGTCAAGGCTATAGTTTTTCCTGTGGTCATGTATGGATGTGAGAGTTGGACTGTGAAGAAGGCTGAGCGCCGAAGAATTGATGCTTTTGAACTGTGGTGTTGGACAAGACTCTTGAGAGTCTCTTGGACTGTGAGGAGATCCAACCAGTCCATTCTGAAGGAGATCAACCCTGAGATTTCTTTGGAAGGAATGATGCTAAAGCTGAAACTCTAGTACTTTGGCCACCTCATGGGAAGAGTTGACTCATTGGAAAAGACTCTGATGCTGGGAGGGATTGGGGGCAGGAAGAGAAGGGGACGATTGAGGATGAGATGGCTGGATGGCATCACTGACTCGATGGACATGAGTCTGAGTGAACTCCGGGAGTTGGTGATGGACAGGGAGGCCTGGCGTGCTGCGATTCATGGGATCGCAAAGAGTCGGACACGACTGAGCAACTGAACTGAACTGATGTGGCCAGGAGGAAGAAGAATCAGGTTTGGTGAAGAAAACTGGTCAGTTTATGTCACAAAATTTCCCCATTCTTTCCAAACTTGGGATGGAGTTTTCTTTTAGAATGTAACCAGGATGTTCATTTAGAATGTAACTCAAGTAGACAGGACCATTAAGTGGACCCAACTTTATGAAGGTTAGATTTGAGGGGCATGAGTAGGATTTTGCCTTAGGCACAGTTTTATGCCTCTTAGATGAAAATAAGTAGTTATTTTCTGAGCCACAGATACACCTTTTGGGATTGCAAAGTGTTGGAACCGTAATATAAACAAATGTAGGTGAACTGAGTATAAGCACTACAGCACAGGAAAGCCTGAGAGAAGACAGTCTGCTCTGACTTCACACTTAGAATTTTAGGGAACAGGTGGTTCTCTAATCCATACTGAGGAATAAATGAATACAGGGAACCGCAACTTTGTTAAATGGAGGATGCCTACATGAACTTGCAAATCAGACATTAGCATTTAATCTAATCCTCATAGATGCCCAGCTCTGTTTTAAGAAATAAGAGGATTTATGAAAGGAATGAGGAAGTCCATGATAAGCATACTTGAGCTAGTTCAGAGTCATTGCCCTGCTCGAGCTGAGACCAGCTCCCCTGGAGCATGGCTGCTACTGTGAAGCTTGCAACCAAGTTGACTCTGAACTGTTTATACAAACTAATTGCTGCTAGAAACATAAGAAATTCACAGGAAGTTCCATGCAAGGATTCAGAGAAAAAGGACTTTGAGTTGCGCTAGTGGTTCTTGGAAGGTTTCAGACATGGGCAAACACCCACCAGTCTCTGCTCCTTGGCGGTCTCCACATAGTTACAAGTTCAAAATTTCTTTCTTGACTCAAAAGAAGCATACATGTCACTTACTCTAATGTTCAGGGCAGCCTGAGGGTGATGCTGCCTCACTCAAGCTGAGCTCTGAGAAATGCCTCTCATGTGACCAACATTACCTCCTTGGGAGCAAATTCAAGGGCACCGTCTTCAACCTAAGTCCAGGGCTGGATCTGGGGTGTCTCTTGAATGGTACTAAGCAAGCTGTCTTCTCAAGTTGAGCCACACTAACCCCTAAACCATCCTGGCTGCCTGAGTTTAAATCTTATTATTCCATCTTTCTTCCAGGAGATGCCATATTACCTTTTTGCTTGTTTGTTTCTCAGTATGATTAGCCATACCAACCATACCTACTTTCTCTGACGAGGAAGTTTCTCTAAGTTTCAAATCAGATCTCGAACTGCTCAGGCACTCTTTGTGAAAAGTTGCTGATTTTTCTCCCCCAAGGACTGATCTAGTGCTTCTCATTATCCAAGCCTGCTTCTATGGCTCCTTCGGGAATGCCCTGCTATAGCAGCTTCTGCTGCAGCACAGGAGGGCATTTGTGCTGCTGGTAGATTCCTAATTATGAACACAATCTGTAAGTCCCAGCCCCCTCCCACACCCCCACCATTCTACCCTTAGGATCCCCTACCATTAGGCCAATGAGGTGGTCAACCACTAAATCAAGATGCCTAGTGGCTTGGGAGCTGCGAATAATCTCTGCTGTTCAGGACTTCATCTAACCACGCTTCTATTCTGCCTTCAGTGCTTGTACAGACTTTGAGTCAGAGATTGCCTTCTAAGATCTTCCAAACTCATTTTAACTGGCTGGTTTTTAATGCAATAACCACCAAGATATTCCATTATCTCTAGATCAGTAGTTTTTAATTTTTCCCCCTTTCTCACAGCCCAAATTAGAAATAATGTGGAAAAACTTAGGCAGCACAAGTTGGAGAAAATAAGACTGATTTGGTGGCCCTCTATCTTAAATAAAATCTCATTGTTGGGCCTCTGACTTGGGTCAGTTCTTTCATCCTAGATGTGTGGCCCTCTCTGGCCAAGGAATGGCCCACTGAGGATGTTTGAGAGACCCAGGCTTTCCATCCATCACTCAGCCTGGCCTAGAAGGCATTTGGCAGAGAAGGTGTAAGAGATTGTCCTGAGCTTAAAGACAGCTGTGAATGAGTCAGAAGGAACTTAAGGCCAGTGCACGACCTCAGAGCCATCTTGACTGTATTTTTCAAGTCTTAAAATTGAAACACATGGTTTGCCACATGGGTTAAAATAGGACAAAACATCTGGAATTTGAAAATTCACATTGCAGGGTGTTGTAGCTGAGACCCAAATGGGATTTGGAGGTGGCTGGTGGTTGAATTGATGGTCCATCTGTCAAACTTCCAGCATCTGTTGCTGTGAAGTGATGTGCACAGGACCTTTGGGGGCAATTGGGGGCAGAGTTGTCTTAGGAAGGAGGAGAAGGGAAGACGGAAGGATGGAGGGAATGGCAGAGTGCTCAGGGCTCCATGGGGCCCCCATCCAGACAGAGGGTTTAGAAAGGAAGCCAAAGGGGCTGTTTTCATGAGGAAGGTGAAGGCACTCTGGGTACAAGCTGAGTTGCTCTGGGGCTCACCACAAACACATGAGCAATACCATTCTTCTAACGTTGCATGGAACCCCACACTACTCACGCATCTCAGGGGATGTTGACTTCAGTTGCTCCAAAAGATGGTATCTCCCTCCCACCCAAGATAGCATTGTCCACAGGGTTCCCGGAGAGCTTTGGGTAGCAGTGGGCTCCCAGAGAGCTTTGGCCAAGTAAATGGGGGCATGGGGCTTAGTGGACAATTCAGGGATGTGAGGTCCTGAGTGGGGAAAATAGGGGTAGGAATTTCAGGCCATTGATGTTTATGAGGCTTAAAGGAGGCAAGCTGCATTATAGGAAAAAAAAAAAAAGAAGACCACAGAACAACAGGGGACATTTTCTTTCAAACTCAAAACTGGGTCATCTGGTGGTATTCACCGTTGAATAATAAAACAGATGATCTGAATTCGCGACTGCTCCAGAAAAATTGCCAAAGTGGTATCAGATTAAATTGATTGAAAGTTTCATTGGATTAGATCCCTGCACTCTGATTATGAGTGATTATTTATGCAGCCTATTGTCTCCGCAGAATGAGAACTCTCGTGCAACTTCATAAAACTAGCAGAAGGATTGCCAGCCAGCTTTGGCTTTGTATTTTTTTTTTTTTTTTTTTTTTTGCGATTTGACATTTTAAAGAGCTTGTGTCAGTGAGACCTATTTGGAATACAAATGATCGCTTAAAGTCTCTTAAAGGCTTTAAAAATATATTTTAATCATTGAATCTTCCCCTAAGCCCAGCAGAGTTATCCATGAATAAATCGTTGTGCCTTTGAGTCAACAGGAATTGGACAGACTTGCTGAATTAATGAACCTTTCCCTCTCTCTGGTCCTTCTCACGGCCGTGGCAATGTGTATGTCCACAGGCTTTGTGAAATGCATATGGGGTATAATTTTCCCCAAATTGATCTGTTTTACATCGTTGAATTTCAGCTATTTGCATTTTTATGCCAGAATCAAATTTAGCTTATTATTATTGTGATGGAAAATAATTATAATCCTTTAATTATCATGGCACTTGATTTTAAAAAATTTCCAAATGTTATTTATTCGAGCCTCACTATACCATGGGGGACTGAGCAGAGTAGGCATGATTCAGTGGACCTCCAACTCCAAACTGCCCCCTCTCTTAGTTGGTAAATTAAGGTTCTCAGTGCTCAGGTGACGTGCCCATGGTCGTGCAGATGTAAGTTATGGAAGCAGAAACAGATCACACAGTGAGTGGCTCTGCCAGTCCTAAGTTCTGTCTCATCAGCCCTGTCTTCAAAGTCTGTGAGCTCAGCATTGCCTCGCAGTCTCACTGTGCATGTGATGTGTTCAGAGGGGCTGGCAACAGCCCCTGATGTTAGAGGGGTGCTTTAGTAATCGCTCCTTTTTCTTCTCATCTCCACGCAACTGGAGGTACCATTTTGAGGTCCTAAAGCCCCTGGGCTGAGCTACAAGAACTAAGGTTTTCCTCCCAACCAGCCTGGAGACTAAGGAGCCAGCAACTGCAGCACCCACGCATGTGTATGCACATATTCACACACGTGTGTGTACACATCTACCTGCCAGCACGCACATATGTACACACATGCGTGTACCAGCGGAAGAGCACCTCTGAATTTCAAATCTGCAGCAGGTTAGGAACACAGATCTTCCCCATCTGCTACTGTCTAGTCTCTAAAACCAGCTCCATAAATGCTCGCCCACCACACATACATCACGGCAAGACACTCTCCAGATCGAAACTGTACAACCCCTCCAAGTCCTCGGCTCTCATTGCCCATCAGGTCTTGCATTTGCCTGCTGACTCGTGCCCAGCTTTTGACCTCCTCCGGGCCTGAAGCCTCTGCTAGAAGAGTCCTCACTGCCTGTCTAGTGGTCCTTTTGCCCCGAAGTTTGGTGAAAGATATCGCAATAGCTGGGATAGTCTCTTTGGGATACTCTCACCTCTTAGCAAGCTCCGCTGGAGTGGCTGGGCAGGCTGGAGCTCACAGAATGCCCCCGCTGTGGCTTCCTCCTCCATGCTGGACTCCAGGGCTGGTACCAGTGTTTGCCATCAACTGGCCCAAACCCCTTCTTCTGCAGAACAGGAGGTCCAAGCTTAATTCCAGACATAAATTACCTGAGAGAGGTGTTCTTTTCCATTTGTGGCAGGGCAACTAGATAAACCCATGTCTAGTTTTCCCATCAGCAGCTCCTCAGGAAATAATCAGGGTTCCCCAACCCTTGAGTGCAAGTCACAGAAGACTCAGCTGCAGCCTTTTGAATGAATAGCCTGGGGCAGCTGGCTGGAGGCTCCCTTTATGGCCCAAGGACCCCAGGGCTGGCTTCTGTGTGATTTTCTCAGTCTTTCCCTCATGCCGTTACCTCAGGGTCTCAAGAGGACACTGTACCTCCAGATGTGTGTCTGCACATTAGTTAGAAAGAAGGAAAAGACGGGACATTGCTACAAACTCTCCTTGCATCTCATTGGCCTGTACTGTGACTCTGCTGAAGGGTGTCCTTGGCTGTGCATGGAGCGCACATGGAGCAGGCCAGAGGGACACGGGGTTGCCTCTAGCTCCTTCCCCAGGGGCAGTCCTCAACTGATCAATAACTGATAGCAGCTGGTGGATCAACACCCCAGCTCCCTTGCCTCTGGGGGTGATGGCGGATAACTTCAGGACATTTAAGCGGTCTCTAAGAATCCCCAGTGAGATTAAGCTTCAATTCTGCTCACTGGCTTGATAATGCATCTCCCACTGGCTTTCTTCCCTCCCTTGCCCACTCGCTTGCCGGTGCTTTTTGGGATCACCTCCCAATCAAACTACTTGCAAGGTCAGCTTCTAGCAGAAACCAAACCAAGAGGATGAGAAACCCCAGGATCAGAGAAGTTAAGTCAATTGTCCCAGGTTGCCAATTAGTAAGTAGACAGCCGGGATTCAAATCTGGGGCTTATGGCTTCCAAGCCTGATTTTTCTCACTCCCACACTGAGCTGAGAGTGTCTGACAGCCCCAGGCATGGAAGGCAGGGCCCACCTTCAGGCTGGGGGCAGGGGGAGGACGCGGCTGCCCTTGGCCTCCTTCCAGCATCAGCAGCTGCAGAAACAGCTGGGAGACAGACTGATAACTCAGTTTTGAAATCTCCTTCACAATTAGCTGGAGGCTCAGGAAAGCTGTCAAAGGAAAGGTCAGCTTTCCCTGGAGGCTGTTCCTCCTCTTCTGGGGCCACAGTACACTCAGTGTGGGTTCTCCTACCCTGGCCTCCCCGCAGCGTCCCTGCGGAAGGGGACAGAGTGGATGCTGGTCCCCTGGGGCTCCGCTCAGAAAATATCCTCATCAGGGAAAGGGGGCGTGTTCCTTCCCAGGGAAGAGCAAGTCCCACCTGGCAGAGTCCCTTCGAGGGTGGAGGGAACCAGCACAGACACCTCCCCACAGGCATGTCCTCCTCGTACAGATGGCCTGAACAGATGCGGCCCTCACGACTCGGGACAGGCATGCCTGGGGGGGTGGGTCACAAAGGCAGACGGCACGCGGAGGCCGCCCCCAGATCTCAGGAGAGCAGGGCCCTCTCGATCCAGCAGACGTGGGGACAGGGGGTGCTTATTTGTCTCTGCCCTGCTCCTCCTATGGGCCCAGACCCTCCTGTCTCTCAGAGACGCAGTCCCACCAGGCAAATGAACCAGCCACAGGACCTCCCCCACCCCAGGAGCTCTGAACCCTTTGCAGAGAGACCGGACCTTGTTAGGGCACCAGGTCTTGTTCAGGCTATGTGAGGCCAGGGTGGTCTTTCCAGGGTGGTGCGAGGGTTTGGGGAAAGGATACAAACAGGAGCCTCTGCCTCCGTGGAAACAGTACAGGACCTAAAGTTCTCTCTCTCTCTTCAGTCGCTAAATCCCGTAGCCTTCCAGGCTCCTCCATCCATGGGATTTTCCAGGCAAGAACACTGGAGTGGATTGCCATTGCCTTCTCCAGCGGATCTTCCCAACCCAGGAATTGAACCTGGGTCTCCTGCCTTGCACTGACTGAGCTATGAGGGAAGCCCCAGGACCTAGAGTTAGGTGGGCCTGAATTCAGACCCCAGCCCTGCCTATCACTGAGGTCCCTCAGGAAAAAGAAGGTAATGGTGATGGTCTCTGTCTCTAAGTCATCATTCAGCTCTTTGTCATCCCAGGGACTGAAGCCCACCAGGCTCCTCTGTTCATGGAGTTTTCCAGGCAAGAATACTGGAGTGGGTTGCCATTTCCTTCTCCAGGGCATCTTCTCGACCCAGGGATCAAACCCACGTCTCCTGTGTCAGCAGGCAGATTCTTTACCTCTGAGTCACCAGGGAAGCCCCATGATGATAAGCATACATTTTAAGGATGTTGTAAGGATTAGATGATGTCTCCTTTATGCAACTACTAAGATTGGGTTGGCCAAAAAAGGTCATACACGTTTTTCTGTAGCACCTCATGGGAAACTCGAACAAACCTTTTGCCCAGCCTATTACATACCAGGCACTAAATAAATGGTAAAGCTATTATTGTTACTAATGATGCCTGGAGAAAATAAAGAGCAGCAAGGATAATCTGATCCCCTTTGTGTAAAACTGTGGTATATGAGTAGGACATTTATCACAAACGTTGATAGTACTTACCTCTGGGTAATGGGAGTTGTGGACAATTTATAATTTTTTGTCTGTGTGCTCTTTAAAACTTCTTCTTCTTTTTTTTTTTTTTTTTACCAATGCATGTGTACATAAGAAAAATCACCCAGTGGGTTCCAGCAAAGGCTATATTCTTGATATGCTTCAGTGTGGACATCTTGAATGAGAAGCTTGAGGGGAGCTGAATGACTCTTCAGGGCAGAAGAATTCGGGTTCCCAGAGCCACCCGAGAGGCAGGGTGAGAATGGGAAGAGGTGCTTGTGTGTCCAGGGAAGAGGCAGCTGGTTGGCAGAGGCCTGTGTGGTCAGCATCGTCTCCTTAAATTTTCCGTGAAGTTTACTACTCACTCAAATGCGTGGTGTGAGTGATTTTTGTTTCAGGAATGGAAACTGGGGCTGGACTTCATGGACGAGTTAATGTGGGACAGGACAGAGACAGCATCTGGGGACACATGGCCCAGGATGAGCAAGCAATTCCGCTCTAGTAGCAATCAGCAGATATCTCGAGTTCCATGGGGCAGGGAATTGCTCAGGCTTGAGCTGAACTGCCCTGGTCATCAACAGCTGCGTAACAAGCCATCCTAAAGTTAGTGGCATAAAGCAACACTGTGCTTATGTGCTTAGCCCTTCAGTTGTGTCCAACCCTTTGTGACCCAGTGCACTGTAGCCCTCCAGGCTCCTCTGTGCATGGGATTCTCCAGGCAAGAATACTGAAGTGTGTTGCCATCCCTTTCTCTAGGGGATCTTCCCGACCCAGGGATTGAACCCTGGTCTCCAGCACTGCAGGCGTAGTCTTTATCATCTGAGCCACTGGGGAAGCCCTAAAGCAACAACAATCATTTATATTCTCTCTCTTGCGGTTTGGGGGATTGCCTGGGCTCAGCTGCATGGTCCTTGCTTGGGATCCTTCCTGTGGTTGCATTCAGATGGAGGTGGCTGGGGTCATGGCGAAGATTTCCCTGTTCATGCATCTGTGCTGAAGGCTCAGGAGGCTTGAACAGCTGAGGCTCCCTGAGAATATCTATCCCTGTAGGGTCTTTCCATGTGGTACCTGCTTCTGGTCTTCTTCTGGGGTGCTGGGCTTCTGACAGTCTTGGCTCTAAAACCGTGTCTCAAGAGAGCCAGGTGGAAGCTGTATCGCCTTTCGAAGCCAGCTTTGGAAGTCACATCAAGTCCCTTCCACTGCGTTCTATAAGTCAAAACCGTCAAAAGGCCCACCCAAGATCAAAAGAGATGACACAGGCTTCATCTCTTGATGGAGGATCTGGAGAAAGCATGTGGGATTGAAAATATTGTGGCCAGTTTGGGGGGAAATATAATCTGCCACAAGACACTTCACAGATGTCGAGGGGCAAGGGCGGTCCCCAACTGATAGCTGAGTTACAGTCAAGACAAAACAGGACTGTTTCTTTTTTTTTTTCATTTTTGAAAGGCAAAATATTAACAGAAGTAGAGTTCAAGTCAAATCTAATGATGAGTAGGGACTTTTCATGTAGCAGATTTACTGGAATTGGCTGTGAAAATCATAATGAAAATAAATGAGCCAGAAAGAAAAAGGGTATTCTCTTGCTCAAAACTCTTTCTGGATGGAGTTGACTGGAAATGGTGCAAGAAATGCCTGGAAGCAGGCCAGAGGGTCAGAAGGGTTAGACCGTGCCTGCTGGCAGGGCAAGCGTGGAGGGGCCTGAGACTGATGAGATGAAGCTGTGAGGATGAGCCAGGGTGGAGATGAGGATGGGGGGAGTGGGGGGGTGAGGGACACCAGCCTCAGCACAGCAGGGAACATCTGGAGCTCATGGCCTAGGGGCCAGGAGGTGGTGGGCAGGGATAGTGGGCAGAGCTCGCTCCAGCAAGTGAGTCCAGGGCTAGGGGTCCCGGCCCCTTTTCTTCACTGGAGTCCCCGAACCTCGACTTCAGTGGTCATCTCCTGCAAGCCAGGATGCTTCATTGAAGGGAAATCCCATCCTCTCTTGTGCTCTGCTCCTCACCAGTTGCATTCTGAGTCCCTGGAATCTCTCATTCTGGACCCGGAGTGGGACTCGGGGTCATTTGGGTTGGAAAGCAGCTTTCTGTCACTCGTATATCTGTTGGGTGGGCATCGACTTTTGTGTTAAGAAGGATCCTGAGGCTGTAGTTAGGTTCAGCAGAAAAAAGGCCCCGATCAACTGGCAGGAGAAGGTGGAGTAGGGATGCAAGTTCAGACAACATTTCTTGAAATGTTTTAGCTTTGGACAGACGCCTGTCAAAGCAGTTGGCCATCTACCTTTCCCTCCCAGATTTTCAAGCTAATGTTCCACAGCCTCCTGTACCCACTCGTGCCTTCAGAAAGCCATGCCCACATCTCCTGCATCTTTATGCTCTACTGATCTCGTTGATGGCATTTCGGTTCTGATTTTTCTTTCTTTTTTCTTTCAGAATATTTATTCCTTATTTATTTGACTGTGCTGGGTCTTAGTTGCCTCATTCAGGGTCTTCCATCTTGGTTGCAGCACGTGGGATCTTTTAGCTGTGGCCGGCGGGATCTAGCTCCCTGACCAGGGATCAAACCTGGGGTCCCCTGCATCGGGAGCACGGAGGTTTAGCCAGTGGGCCACCAGGGAATTCCCTTGATTTTCCTTTAAATAGGTTGGCCCCTTGATCTTCTTTCATAGTCTTGAAAAGTCCTTAAAGATCATCTAATTCTACCACTCCCTCTTATCAAGGGAGGAAACTGAAGTCTAGAGAAGGGAAAGAGGATTTGGCTGCCAGGCTCCACACCAGCATTCCAACCCTAACAGAGGGGCCCGGCTTGGGACATGGTGTAAGCCTCCTACCCCACTGCCAACATCCCCCCGTCCTGTCCCAGTCCTCTCAGCAGCCAGGCCATGCCGACAATCAGGCCAAAGAGTGTCAACCAGGAACGTGTCTTCTTTCTTGAAATACGTTGTGGATCAGCAGGCAGGCCCCTCAAGACCCCAGCGATGCAGCTTGCGCGGAGCCCAGCACACAGTAACCCAGAAACATATGTGGTGAGCAATAACAGTCATAAATTTTATGAGATTATGTGTTCCTAATGTGAGATTTCAGGCTGATCTGTTTGTTGAGCTATGCCAAGCTTCAGTATGATTCAATCAAGTTGTGCTTAATCTTCCCTTATTTACACTGGGTGAGAGTGAGTCATGGCGTATGTCTCTAGGCCAGTCTGCTGAACTAATTTACCCCAAGGATTTTGATGGACGAATGATTTGTTCTCACTGAATGTCCAGAGTTTATTTACTCGTATCATTAGATGGGGTCTGGATTATATGCAGTGAGTATCTGTAGCTCTGATGAGGACCAGGACCTCTCAGGAGAATCCCTGGGGACAGAGGGCACCTTGGAGCTGGTCGGGGTTTCTTGTCCATCCCAGCCAAATCGTGTCACTGTCTTTTCACCTGTACGTTAACTCACTGATTTAAATCTGTCATCTCTTTATCACAGAGAGCATTCTGGATGAGTCCTCATGTCTCTGACCCTGAGCCATGTGGCTCCGAAATGAAGGGGGAATATTGCCATCTCATCCAAAGATGGAAAAACCTGGAAATGTTGCCCAAGGCTGGGAGTGACTCCAGCTGCCAAGCAGATCCATCTCCCAGGGTCCAATTTTTTGCACCCTCTGGGGAGATGGGAACAGGCGGAGGGAATCTGGGGCCTGTGTCCTCAGCGTCTCTTTCTCAGTGCTCCGAGGGAGATGTCACGTCCCTTTGTAAAGAGAGCAGGGGGGGACTGGTCTGTAGCCTGATGGTGACAGTTTAGGGAGAAGTGTACAGGCTTGCGGCTATGGTGAAAAGAGTTTCCCTTGATGTCTGCTTTCATTAGGGTGCCAGCTCTCTGGGTTTCCTGGGGCCTCGCTGTTGCTGACGGGTGGAGGGTGTCCTAGGATGTGAGAGTTTCAGTGCTGAAGCCAGGAAAGCTCTGGGCAAGCCAGGACAACTTGGTCACCTTAAATATTGTGTCCCTTGATTCTGGCAAGTTTGACCTTAAGAGGCAGCCAGAGCTTTGGTCATGGGATGGGAGGGAAGGTCCTTCCTAAGCAGCTCCTGCAGGGCCCCGGGCGCTGGAGGGCAGGTTCCCCATCCGCCCTCACTGTTGTGAGAGGGGACCTGTGCCCACGAGTCCCTCCCGCGTCCCTAGTGCCCGTCACCTGCTCTGTCTGTGAAGGGCTGGCAGCTGGTTTTCCTGCCGGCTGTAGGGCATTGACAAGGTCTCAGCCCTCCCTCAGAGGTGGAGAAGTTCACGTCTGTGTGGGGAGACAGACGAGCAACAGCTGTCACTGGGAAGATGGTGTGACCGTGTGATGGGGCAGTTTCTGCGGCTGGGTGTCAGCATTCCTGAAACCCTGATGGTCTGAAGCAGTTTCAAGCTGGTGGCAGCTTTTAGATTTGTCTCTTGTGGGGGAAATTGTGTGTGTATGTGTGTGTGTGTGTGTATTTTAGGGATAAAAACTCAGAACACAATGTTAACCCCTTTTGTTATAAGGATGATACCCAGATTCTGTTGCATCCTAACTAAGCATGTACATTCTGGAGCCAGAGAACTGGGGTAAAGCTCCCAGTAGTGTGCTGTTTAGTTTGACCTAGAGTAAGGAATAAAGCCTCTCTGGGCCTCGGTTTCCTGTTCTGTAAAATGGGCACATTGATAGGGTGGCTGAGAACTAAATTAATTACTACACATGAAGAGCTTAGAATAGTAATCACATGGTGATTACTCAAAAAATGTTTTCTGTGGAACTGGACTGAGATGCAGAATCAAACATGTTCAAAGGCTGTGTATGGTGGCCTAGAGTGCATCTTGTTGGTCCCCAGGAATGCATGCCAGTAGCAAGCTCTGCTCTGGGAACTATGTTGCCTTCTCACTTCTGCCAGCTGTTCTCACAGTATCTCACTACATCCTTCATCCTTTTCTGGGGTCACTGCCTCCAAGACTGGTATGCACACATGGTGGAAACCTAAGCTGAAGCTCTGGAGATGGACAAGGTGTTTCTGAAGGCTCAGGCAGTAGTAGGTCTATGCAGAAAAGATCGCTGACCACTGGTGGGCAGACATGAAAATTCCAGAATCTCAATGGCAAAGGTGCTTCCACGGGGATTAGTCTCCTGTTTGCTGTGTTGCAAGGCAGGCTCACCTCCTTCCAGAGCGGGGCTTTGACCACACCCCTCACCCCGAGTCTGGTCCCCACAACCTTCTCTAGGTTCTAACAGGAGAAACCCCCCACGCTTTCACCCAGTCACACCAATCAGTCTTCACTGATACACAGCCTCTGTTGATGCTTCTTTGGGCCCTATGTTGAATTTCAGCTTCTGCATTATTTTGCATATAGTACTAATTTTACTTCAAACATCTTGCCAAATTAACCCTGAGCAAATAAATTTAATAGTGGATGTTTTTGAAACTGTAACTCTGGCTTGAATTCTACAATCTATGTCTGTATTAATACAGCAACATTTTCTAAAAAAGAACTGCTCAGAGTCTCTAATTGAGTTTTTAGTGCCATAATGGTATAAGCTCAACTTTTCCATCATGTGCTTGACAATGTTTCAAATTTATGTTTGGTAAATGTGTTTTTAATACACAAGGTTTCAGTGAAGCTGAAAAGCACTTGTATAGATCCTGGATGGTATTTAAAAAAAAAAAATCAGTGGTGTCAGAAGAGATTTTTATTGTACCATTTGCCACTAAGATTAAAATATCCAGTCAAGGAACAGAGAATGCCCTAGAATCATTTCTTGGAATCATCTGTTTCAATCTGTCGTGTTTTCCATGCATATTTGCCATATTGTGATATCCATGGCCCCTCAAATTCCTTTATTCTTGATTGTTTTTGTACGTGGTCTAGTGCCACTGTTTATAATCCCTCTTTAGTGTGTCATCTCTTGGGAAACAGAGTCCCCAAGCATGTTTATATGTGGAAATATTTGCATTTTAGGAATCTACAAATTTAACAAGATTGTTATTTGTTCTGTATTCATCAGGGGTGTGTCTCAGATACAACAACATCAGATTTGTAGCCAAATTAATGAGTAGTGTTTAGCTCTTCTTACTTTATTCAGACTGATTTCATTCATTGCATCGGCCATGCTTTTAATTAGTTAGTATTGTATCTCATCCCTAAATAGGTACAGTATTATTTGGTGTTGATATTTATACTAGGCATGAAAGTTCTACCATAATATTATCAAATTTTCCTCTGACTTCTGCCAAATGGATAAAATTCCCATTATCATGTTCATGCTCATAAAGTTTCTTGGATGCTCCTCTGAACACTAGATCTTGCTTGCCAAAAATTAAACCATGTATAATCTGCATTCAACAACAGCACAACAGTTTTTTCCCCCCATTTTTGTAATTTATTTGAAGTATCAATAGGTTTCTTCCCCCTTAAATCAGATCTTAAAAATTTCAGGTCCTTAAATATCAATAGGCAGACTGGGTCCGGGAATGCTTTGGGAACAAGCAAGGCCAGAGCTTCAGTGGTCTGCACGACCGAGGTTGGTTTCCCAGGCTAATACGACACCCACTGCAGGCCTAGCTGCCTTCTAAGTCAGCTGCCTTCCATGTTGCGACTCGGTGATCCAGGCAGACAGAGACATCACTCTCCCGCGACTTTCCCATCAGGGTGCAGGCAAGAATGGTGGACTGACTTAGACCAGCAAGCAAATGCTTTACCTCAGAAATGACAGGATCACTGCTGTTGCACCCTGCATTGGCCAGGCACATGGCCTTTCCTGAGGAAAAGGGAGCAGAGATGTGTAATCCTCATGCTTGCTGGGAAGGAAAAGAGATCCAAGTATGAGCAAGCATCAGAATTCTCCGCCACAGTAACAGTATTTATTGTGCACTTTGTTTTTCGATGTTTGCAAAGCGTATGTGATAGATATTGTCAGCCTTGCACCCATTTCCCATTTTTCATTCTTAACTGTCCCCAAGAAATTGGCAATATAGACAAAATACAGAATTCTTTGAGTTTTTAAAAACTCTTTGGAAAAATTTATATATAATAAGTTTATGAAACTTAAATTCTTATTTGAGGTAAAAAAAATTTCAAAAAATGACGCCTCCTTCATATGTATATAATATTCAAATTATGTGATCAATCTGGCTCCAAGCATATTTACTCTATAGGACTGCCGTGCATGTATGTTAAGTCACTTCAGTTGTGTCTGACTCTTTGCAACCCTATGGACTGTACTCCGCCAGACTCCTCTATCCATGGGATTCTCCGTGTAAGAATACTGGAGTGGGTTGCCATGCCCTCCTCTAGGGGAGCTTCCTGACCCAGGGGTCAAACCCATGTCTCATGTCTCCTTCATTGGCAGGCGAATTCTTTACTTCTGGCACCACCTGGGAAGCCTGTAAGACCGCCAGCCCTTTCTCATTTCTCCTAAATATTTCTGGGAGTCCTTGGAGATAACTTTAAGACTATTTATCCAGTTGATCCTCCTGTTTATCCCATTCTATTCCTGCCTGGCCTACTCCTGTCTGAGTGCTGAAGCAGCAGGAATGTCCCCAAAGACCCAACCTTGTGCTTTTAACAACTGTTCCCACCCTTTCCTGTCTCTGTTGAATGACTGGTACCACTAAACCTTGTGCTCTGGATATCCCAAGAAATGGTAGAGAAATAGCTCTTTCACTGCTTGGCTTCTGCATTGGTTAGCGGCGCTAGGTTGTAAACTACCCCAAAATTCAATGGCCTAAAACAGGAACCATTTCTTCTTGCTCATGATTCTGTCTATACATTGACAGTTTAGGCTGGGATTAAATGGGCAACTCCTCTGGTCTTGGCTGGGCTTCTTCTCAAGTATATGGCCAGCTGTGGGTCAACTTTCTAGGTCAGATAGAAAGGTGGAGAAACCATGATCACGCTTCCTTAAGTGACATCAAACGTTCAGCATCTCTAGCGGGTCCCTGGATCCCAAAGTATGGATAAACCAGTTACGGATCTGGTCAATCTGAGAAAAGAAGGCTTGGCAGGAAGTCCTTGTCTTGGAGTTCTTGAGGCATGGGGTCCCAGAGGATAACCTGGGGATCGGTAGTGTGGCTTCCAAACTGCTTGTAGCCTTGGTACTACATTCAACAGAAGACGGAAGCATAAAACAGTTCATCTCTGGCTGAGCAGGATGTGTACCCGGAGACTCCTCAAGCCAGCTTGTCCTGGCTGGATGCCGGGTTCTCTCCTATAGAGGAGGCGTGCGCTACCTTTTCATCCTCACTCACATCGAGTGTTTTTTAGTATGAAATATGGAAACGTGTGAAAGCAGATGAAACATTCCACGGATACAATTTTTTTTTCCATTTATTTGTTCACGGATGGCTCGACTACTTCCAAACAGAATTCGAGGCAGCTCATGATATTAGTATGGTAAAAATAAGCCTCCAAACTACTGTCATAGAACTGCAAGAAAAGCCAAGTGATGAAAGGCATGGGAGTGAGAGACATTATATCCCCAAACTAGACTAACAAAAGTTTCTTCTACTGAGTTTCTTGGGAGGTAAGAGGATGGACAGACAGGTAGAGATTGCTGATGTTTACTAAGTATATCCTGTGTGCCAGACCCTGCAGCTCAAGTGTATGGGCCAAATCGTCTTTTCTGAGCTTTATAGAAGACAGGTTAGAACAGAGGAAAAGAGTCTAATTTTTAAAATCTTCATAAGTTCATCACTATCTTTTGCTGAGCTTGAGTTCTGCGATGAATCTAAATAAGTGTGCTATGTTCACATTCCAGGTAAGATAAAATAAGCACACTGCACCATCTCTCCCAGAGAAGTGCAGATACAAAGTCAGGGGAGAATTCCTGGGCCACGATTTGAGAACGCTGAAAAGCAAATAGTAGCAGGCAAACTGGGGAAGAAGGCGAGAATCTGATGCACCATCAGAATCAGACTAGCAGAGAGGAACCACTTTCCCACTCCACTCCTCTCACAGCTTGGACTTGAAGTTGTGTGCAGTTGTGGGAGGTGCACAGGAGGTAAGCAAAGCCCAGATCACCAGGGGCTGAACTGGTTAGAAAAGATTTCAAGGAAAAGGTGAAACTTGAGCTGAGGGTAGAAAGAAGGGTGAAACATCCATAAGCAAACAAAAGAGAAGGGAATTCTTGGGGTAAGGGGAAATTACATGAATAAAGGCAGAGATTCAGGTATGCTTGAAGGAATTGTGAAGGTGGCTTAGGTGGTTTATAACGTGTTCTTACATTCATCATCTCATGTTTTTGCAAGAATCCAGTAAGATGGTATATTTTGACGTCATAGTATCACAAATGGTTCTGAGTCATTGAATGACTTCCTCAAGCATGCAGAGCCTAGAAAGTGGCACATCGAGGACTGAAATCTTTTGGTTCAAGTTGCTGTTGTCGTTTAGTTGCTCAGTTGAGTCCGACTCTTTGCGACCCCAGGGCTGCAGCACTCCAGACTTCCCTGTCCTTCACCATCTCTTGTAGCTTGCTCAAACTCATGTTCATTGAGTCAGTGATGCCATCCAACCACCTCATCGTCTGTTATCCCCTTCTCCTCATGCCTTCAATCTTTCCCAGCATAAGGGTCTTTTCTAATGAGTCAGCTCTTCGTATCAGGTGGCCAAAGTATTGGAGCTTCAGCTTCAACATCAGTCCTTCCAATGAATATTCAGGATCGATATCCTCTAAGATGGACTGGTTGGATCTCCTTGCAGTCCAAGGGACTCTCAAGAGTCTTCTCCAACACCACAGTTCAAAAGCATCAGTTCCTTGGCACTCAGCCTTCTTTATGGTCTGACTCTCACATCCATACATGACCACTGGAAAAACCATAGCTTTGACTAGACGGACCTTTGTTGGCAAAGTAATGTCTCTGCTAGATTTGACATAGCTTTTCACTGGTTCAAGGGAAAGACACTAAATGCCAGGTCAGAGAGTGAATTTTTATCAGCTTTGCAAAAAGCATCAGCTAATATTCAACAACAATTTCTTAATAGCATGTAGTCTGATTTTTTTTCAATTGTCTTTTTAAAAAATTTGTGAAAGTGTTACTCAGTCATGTCCAACTCTTTGGGACCCGATGGACTGTAGCCTACCAGGTTCCTCTGTCCATGAAATTCTCCCAGCAAGAATGCCAGAGTGGGTTGCCACTTACTACTCGGGGGATCTTCCTGACTGAGGGACCAAATCCAGGTCTCCTGCATTGCAGGCAGATTCTTTACCATCTGAGCTACCAAGGAAGCCCCCCTAAAGTAAAAAAAATATATATTTAGATGTGTTTAAGTCAAGATTTAAACAGAACTCACAAGTTGCATTTAATCAGATAGCTCTTCCAGGTCTCTTAAAATTTATAGGTTCCTTTCCCTCTTTTTTTCCTTGTAATTTATTTATGACATTCTGGATATTGCAGACTTCATCCCAACGGGCTTGTTATTCCTAGGCAGGTCATTGTCTCTAGATCTTTTCAGCAAACCAAGAAAGGAAATACATATATTTTTTTCTTTTAAGAAGAACATATATCCTGAACTATGCTGATACTTCCAATTTGAATTTAAAACCATATGGTTTTTACTTCCTTAATTTTATATTTATACCTCTCTTCTCTTTTTCTGAAAATCAAATTCTAAAATGAGCTGTTTATTTGCTTTATCTTATTATAGGTATGTCTCAGAATAACAGTATAAATATTTTTAATAATTAACTACTAAAAACAGTTTAATGTTTCTATTCAGGATTTTTTTAAAATCCTTAGGCTATATATCATTTGAATTACAAATTACTGTGTTTTGAACTCACTTGAAATAATTTTTCCCTAGGTAATTAAGCCACCAAATTGATACACAGGTGTAATTGTTTTATTTACTTTCCATGTTTAAGGACTGCATTTTCTACTTGATTTTATTTCATAATTATGTAAAGTATTTTCATTGTTCCAAGGTAAAAATTTATAAAACAAGGTACATGCAGAGAAATCTTGCTTCATCCCTGTTTCCATTTTATTTCTTCCTCATCTATGAGTAACCATTATTAGTTTTTATTGTTTTGCATTTTAAAATATATAAGTGTTATGTATATGCAATCAATCCCTTTTTCAGATAAAAGGCAATATACTATATATATGTAGCATGCTGCACCTTTTTTTCCCCCTTTTAATAATATGTTCTGGAGATCACTCCATAGTAGAATGTAGAAATATTTTTCACTGCATGGTAATCTATTGTGTATTTTAATAAAAGCAAACTCCAATAACTTAATTAACAAGGTTCCTATTGATAGGCATTTGGATTGCTTTCAATTCTTTGCTAATATAAATAGTGTTGCAATTAACAGTCTTGTGCACACATCCCTTCATAATTTTGCCAATGTTTCTTCTGTACAGACTTTTATAAGTGGTATATGTTGTTCAAAGGACAAATGCATCTGTAATTTTGTGAGGTATTGCCAAATTCCCCTCCATGGGGGTTGTACCATTTTGCATTTCCAATTGCAATATATTGAGTGCTTACTTCTTCACAGCCTCCCTAGAGTATGTTGTCAAACTTTGGATTTTTGCTTGAAAAATGGTATCTCAGTGTAATGTTATTTGCATATTTCTTATTACACTCCATTTAAGGTTTTTAATCTCCTAACACAGCTCCTGGCTCACTGTAGCTGTTCAATAATTACTCTTCAAATCCATAAAAGTATGAAGTGGTATTTTAGGAAGATTGATCTAGCTGCAGAATTCAGACTAGTTTGGAATATGGAGAGAAGAGAGGCAAGGAGCACTTAGGAATTTCAGGACATAAGACCAAGTTGTAAAGACAACTTTATTTTTCTACGTTTCCTCTTCCACAGAAAAGCATAGACTTAATAAGATCTGTCAGTTCAGATCTGCCCTATCCCCTCACACATAAGATGATGTCTGAATTCCAGGGTCTTAGGTCAGTGTTACAATGGTGGGCTGGGGCTCTAGGAAGGCGAGTCAGCTTCTTGCCCACCTGGGCACCTGCTGAGACACCCCTGCCTCCTGGTAGGTCCTCAGTCACCAGCCAAGGAAGTTCCAGGTGGGTATGGCTTCCTTAACGTTCATCTAGAGCACCTTTCTCTGGTTGGCTCTTAGCTCTTTTCTTTCTTCTTTCAGGAACCTAGGGATGTCTGACTGTTCTCCCACACCTCCTGGGGGCCACAGGAGCCTCTGGGAGGACAACTAAGATCTTATCTTCTGGATACCCTGTGTAGCCATTTCTATTCCTCTGCATCTGGGCTGTGCTGGCTTCCTTCCTGGAAAGTGAGGCATATGTTTCGTCTCCTCTTGAAATGCCTCCCCAATCTATCTAGGGCTCAGATTGGGTGTGGGATGAAGGCACAGGGTTTCTTCTCAGAAACCCACCGGTTCCTCCCCTTTCACACCTCCCCGATGCCCAACACAGGGAATATTCATACCCAGAGAAGAGGGAATTTTCTCCGACTGGGCTCCTGGTCCTGAAGTCTGACCACTAGCTTATGAAACTCAAAAGGCAGTAACTTAACTGTTTTATTAAGTTCTAACAACCGTTGTTTGAAGCAACGTATGGATGGCCCACAGTCTAGATTGAATGAGGGAAGGACACAGATGTTAAAGAGAGGAACGGTGGAGGGGGGGGGGGTGGTCAGTTCAGTTCAGTCACTCAGTCGTGTCCGACTCTTTGCGACCCCATGAATCGCAGCACGCCAGGCCTCCCTGTCTATCGCCAACTCCTGAAGTTCACTCAGACTCGCGTCCATTGGGTCGGTGATGTCATTCAGCCATCTCATCCTCTGTCGTCCCCTTCTTCTCCTGCCCCCAATCCCTCCCAGCATCAAAGTCTTTTCCAATGAGTCACCTCCAGATATTATCCCTGTTACATTAGTTAGGAGCATTTAGCGATGGCCAGGTATGACGTGATGAGAGGTGGAATGAAATGTTGGCTGAGGGCTAGGGCCTGACTGATGAAGGGGGAGGGAGGAAAACATTGAGAATGAGACTGGGATTTGGAGCTGCCCAAGCAGAAGACTGATGGTGCAAGTGACTGAAATGAGGGCAGCTGGAGGTGGGCATGCTGATTCTGGGAGAAAGAGAGTGAAACTGGCTTTTAGGCTTGGGTGAGGTGTAGCGGTCACAGTCAAGTCTCTGAGGGGGGCTGAGATCTCTGCTTCCTGGAAGACAAGACAGACAGACAAAGAGGTGCTTAGGTCCCAGGACTGAGTCTTGGGGTGCTTCCACAGGTAAGAGATGGGGAGACAAAGAGGACAGTTCAAAGAGGCCAAGTCTCTGCAGGGCTGCGCACCATGTACACATGACCTCCTTCCCAGGACACAGCCTCACTCTGGACACTTGGGAAAGGATTCATTTCAGAGTGTCTGATGAATACACCAGTCTGGTCTGTATGTGAATCTGTCTATCTGCTGCCCTAGCAGGCAACACCAGGAAAGTATTAGTCAGTCATGTCCAACTCTTTGTGACCCCATGGACTATAGCCCACCAAGCTCCTCTCACCATGGAATTCTCCCGGCAAGAATACTGGGGTGGGTTGCCATTTCCTTTTCCAGGGGATCTTCCTGACCCAGGGATCAAACCCAAGTTTCCCGCATTGCAGGTAGGTTAACACCAGAGCCATGTCATTTAAAGTTATATACCCTTAGGGCTCCCTTGAAAAGACCCTGATGCTGGAAAGATTGAAGGTGGAAGGAGAAGGGGATGACAGAGGATGAGATGGTTGGATGATATCACCAACTCTATGGACATGAGTCTGAGTAAACTCCGGGAGTTGGTGACGGACAGGGAGGCCTGGCATGCTGTAGTCCATGGGGTCACAAAGAATCGGACACAACTGAGTGACTGAACTGAACTGAACCCTTAGAAATATTTGCAATTATACCATTTTTACCCCCTGCAGATACAACTGTCCCACAATTAGGGTTAGTTTGCATTCCATTTAGTGAAACAAGCATTCCCCTCTCATCTCCAATACACGGAGCATGGTGTGTGCAAATGCATGGAACAGAAGTTGCAGTTGCTACTCGTGGGCTATGTCTGACCCAAAGACTTCTGCTGTTTAGCCAACATAATGCATTGCTTGTTTTTCTTCTCTTCTTTCCTTATTTGTTTTGGCTGCGCAAGGTCCTCATTGCTTTTGCCTGGGCTTTTCTTCCCGAGCTGCGGTGAGTAGGGGCTACTCTTCATTGCGGTGCTTGGGCCTCTCATTGCGCTGGCTTCTCTTGCTACAGAGCACAGGCTCAAGGTGCTCGGATTGCAGTACCTGCAGCACACAGGCTCAGTAGTCGTGGCCCACAGGCTTAGTTGCTCCATGGCACGTGGAACCTTCCTGAAGCAGGAATGCAACCCATGTCCCTGCATTGTAAGGCAACTTCTTAGTCCACTGTGCCACCAGGGAAGTCCTGTTTTCCTTTTATTTTTAACTGGTTTTCAACACTTGAAAATCAGGACATTTTACCTGAAAGTATGTATTTCAAGTTCTTCCATAAAATTCCATTTAGCTCCAATGGGCCTGAATTCCTACATGGCAGAGTAACTGGGGGGGTAAAGTGTCTGTGCCCTTAGATAGACAAGCGCCTCCTATCTTATGATAGATCCTGCTCCTTATCTCACATGTGTCCTTCTGGGCTGTCCTCTGTGGTGCCTGGTGTCTGAAACCTCTGGCTCCTTGAGTCAATGCACCAGCTTTGTTAATAAATAGAAACACAGCTCCAGTTCTCAATTTGGCCACCTACTGGTGACCTTGAAAGTGAAAGTTGTTCAGTCGTGTCTGTTTCCGACTCTGTTTACAGTCTGTACAGTCTATACTCTTTCCGACTCTATACAGTCCGTGAGATTCTCCAGGCCAGAATACTGGAGTGGGTAGCCGTTCCCTTCTCCAGAGGATTTTCCCAACCCAGGGATCGAACCCAAGCCTCCCGCATTGTGGGCAAATTCTTTACCAGTTGAGCCACAAGGGAAGCCCCACTGGTGACCTTCAGTTCAGTTCAGTTCAGTTCAGTTCATTTCAGTCGCTCAGTCGTGTCCGACTCTTTGCGACCCCGTGAATCGCAGCACGCCAGGCCTCCCTGTCCATCGCCAACTCCCGGAGTTCACTCAGACTCACGTCCTTAGGGAGGTTATTTTACCCCCCTGAGGCCTCCGTTCCTCATGCGCAGAATGGTGATAATATTGGTACCAGTGCCTACCTCTCGGGGTAAGGAGCAAATAGGATAACACTTGTGCAGAAACTATTTAACAAGTGGAAGTCATCAGAGATGAGTGAGACAAGTTCCTCCTGCCCAGGTGCTGCCCCTCCGGGTGAGTGAGGGCTCCAGCCCTGTGGTCTAAGGCAGGCTGCACCCTCAGGGAGGTGGACGCCCTGCAAAGGGAAGCCCCTCAGGCTGTGGGACGAGGGAGCCTTCCAGGGTGAGAGCGGCCTGGAGGCCTGGATTTCTTTGTCTTCTGTGGGAGGCCGCGGCCCAGCTGGGGCCTGCGTGGACTTTGAACCCCTGCCACGCAGGACGGAGCCCAAACCCCGGGAAGGCTGGCCCCCGCCCGGCCGGCCGCCTCTCGGCTGCGATTCCAGGAACTGGGCCCTATCAGTTGGGCCCAGGTTCAGGGGCTGAGTCTCTTGCCATTTCCCCTCAGTCATGTGGCCGCTGGCGAGCACTGAGTGGGCGGGAAGGCGATTAGCTGTCAGGCGGTCCTCCGGGCAGGGGAGTGGGGATGTTCATCAGAGGGGAGAACGGTTAGAACGCAGAGTGTGGGAGCCCTGGGGGGAGAGCCCACCTTGCAAGCAGCCTGGGCTGGTCTCTCAGGTCAGAGAGCTGAAAAGAGCCTCCCCTCGGTCCCCAAGCCTCTCCTCCCCGTCGTAGAAGCACACACGCTCCTGGGAAGGCTGGGGTCTGGGCTGGAGGAGGCGGCCTGGACGCAGAGGGCTTTTTTTCTCCCACCATCTGGGCCTGGGAACACCTCGTCTAACCTCCCCTGCCTGCGGGAGCCAGGGCTGGGAAGGAAGTGGGCCTTCTGAACAAAACGACACGGAGACCGTGATCATTTCAAACGCAGCTCGTTAACCAAAGCATCACGTTCTTGTGTGTTAAGCGGAACGTCCTTCTTGTGTGGAACGGGCCTGTCGAGCTCCGTGTTCCTCTTCCAGCCCTGTTGCTGAGGGCAAGGCGCTGGGGGGAGTCAGGCCTGCTCCTGACAGGTCCAGAGGCACAGAAGGCCAGTGGACTTCTCAGAGCCACACAGAGGCACCGTCGGGAGGTGCGTCCAAACCCAGGTCTCTGGACCCCGGTTTGTACTCAACTCACCAACCTCTCCACTCCCTGTGTCCTCAGCTTTATTTCTTTGAAAAGGATGGAGGTCCTTCTTCTTTCGGGGGAGGGAAGTGAGGCACTTTCTTGGGCACAAAATTTAAGGTAGCGGCAAAAATTCAAGATAATATTGTAATGCATTACATTTTAAAAATAAAAAGTCATGCAAAAATAAATCCATGAAAACATTTAAATGAAGGCAAGACCTGATCCTGCTCCTGTATGGCTCATCTCATTCGCAGCCCTGCTGAAGTGCCCCATCCTCGGAACCCACGTGGAGCGCAGGAAACACAGATTTGGACGCCAAACAGATAAGGATTCTACTTTGCCACTTCCTGGCTGGGTGACTTTAGGTTAAGTGACTGAGCCTCTTTGAGCCTCCATATTTTCATTTGTAAAATGAGGACCTTTAGTCCAGGTTCTTCAGGGAAATGGAATCAGTGGGCTATGTATGTACATGTGTGGGCCACACTCACGGCTCAGGCTGTAAATAATCTGCCTGCAGTGCAGGAGCTGCACGTTCGATTCCTGGGTTGGGAGGAAGTCAGGAAGATCCCCTGGAGGAGGGCATGGCAACCCACTCTAGTATTCTTGCCTAGAAAATCCCATGGACGGGAACCTGGCGGGCTACAGTCCATAGGTTCACAAAGAGTCAGACACGACTGAGCAACTCTTTCACTTTTACTTTTCATACATATATAAGTTTTTTGTGTGTTTATAAATTTCACGTATATTAATGTATGTATATACACAAATAAATAAAGAGATTTGCTGTAAAGAATTGGCTTATGTGGTTATGAAAGCTGAGAAATCCAGACCCATGAAAGCTATAGGATAATTCCCATTAAAATCCGAAGGCTTATAGATTTTTTCAGGCTTCCCAGGTAGCACAATGGTAAAGAATCTGCCTGCCAATGCACAGAGATGCTGGAGACGCAGGTTCAATCCTTGGGTCAGGAAGATTCCCTGGAGAAGGAAATGGCAACCCACTCCAGTATTCATGCCTGGAGAACCCCATGGACAGAGGAGCCTGGTGGGCTACAGTCCANCAGGTAGCACAATGGTAAAGAATCTGCCTGCCAATGCACAGAGATGCTGGAGACGCAGGTTCAATCCTTGGGTCAGGAAGATTCCCTGGAGAAGGAAATGGCAACCCACTCCAGTATTCATGCCTGGAGAACCCCATGGACAGAGGAGCCTGGTGGGCTACAGTCCATGTGGTCAAAAAGAGTCAGACATGACTGAAGCAACTTAGCACAACATGGCCACTATAGGCAAAAGACTGATTTCCCGGTTGTATGTTGTGTTTTTATAAATCTACAAGAAAAAAGATAAAGAGCACCCAATGGAAAAATGAACAACAGGCAGGTAATTCACAATAAAGAAATGCAAAGGACCAAGTCTCCCATGAAAGTGTACCCAACTTTACCAACAATCAAAGAAGTGCAATTTTTATGTCTCAAACTATGACTTAAAAAAAAAAAAGTACAATTCCTGGTACTAGTAAGAGTCTGAAGGAACAGGCAATCTCATTCATAACTGCAAGGAGAGTTAACAGATATGATTTTTCTGGAAGTCAACTTGAATAAAAAGCTTTAAAAATATGCAAACTCTTTGACTTGATAATGACATTCCTTGAAGTGACATCTATCCTAAGGTAATAGGAGATGTGAGCAAAAAATTTTACCAGGAATTCTTTAGCAGGACATAGAGCAAGGAATTGTTTCACCAGGGTGTTAAAAATAACCTATAATAGGGGATTTTAAAACGTATATAGAAAGATGGGTAGATAACAATAAAGGACTGGGTGATAAGATTTTGAGTTGTATTTTCTGCTTTTTGCTTTTCTGTGTATTTCAAATTTTCTACAATGAACATGTGTTGCTTTTTGTAATATTTTTAAGAATGAAATAAATCGAGGGTCTGATTATCCTGGGGAGTAGGAGAGTGTGGTGTGGATGACCTTGCACCTGTGACCTTTGGAACGGTTATGTCCGGTTCTCTAGTCCCAGGACACTTGTAGGAGGAATGAGGGGAGGGTGGGCGCAGATTCCCAACACACCAACAGGTCATTGTAACCCAGGTGGCCAGAGCCATGTGGGAGGGATTCACAAAGCCTGGCATAGGTTACTGCAGCATTTGGTCCACTGGAAGTAATATTATTAAAGAACAACAGTTCTGAGCAAAATGATTACATTATTTCATTCTCCAGGGGCTGAGGAGAAACCTACTAATAGTTGTTTTAAGCTAATTATTCCCTAAAGGTGAAATAGTGCTTATGTATCTTAGAAGGCACACTCAGGGAAGTTATGCAAACAGATCAGTCCATTGTTGCGGAAATGTCAAAGCAACTTTTGAGTATAACCTATTTTCATGAAGCCTATTTTTCCTTGTAAGTGCTTTACAGCAGCTGAGAATCCAGATTCTCTAATGATTCTGGAAGCCCCTCAGATGCTAACTCCTGAGCTACTTGGCTTACCCAAACCATGCTGCCCCCATGCCCAGCCCTGAGCAAAGTGAGGGGCAGAAGACCTGAGACCAACACCCAGTGAGCCCACAGACCTGGGCCCAGTGATGCCTCCAGCAGCAAGGGCTGGGAGCCTCCTGAGACCCGAGTTATGCCCAGCTTCCTCTCCTATCTACCCCAGTCCCAAATACCATAGGGCTCTCAGGGGGGTTTTCATGACAATCTCTGAATTTCTGAAGGTCGGCAAAGCCCACCAGGTGGAGATGCCCCATCCTGAAGAGAGGGGCAATTGTAGGGAGCTGCCTTTTTAAAGTAGCTATTCGCAGGTGATTCCCAATGAGTGGTTTTTCCAGACACAGCCCTCCCGATACTAAACAGGTCAGAGAAGGAAGCGGAGTCGTCACAATCATGTTGAGGGTGGCGAGGAGGAGGCTGATACCATCCACTGAACACATGCACTGTGTCAGGCAGCGGGTTAAGTGCTTCACGTGTGTTACCTTGTATTAGTCTCACAGTCTGAGCACTCTTCTTATATCCATCTTACAGACAAGGAAGCCAAGACTTAGAAAATGTAAATAACACGCCTGAGTCACGGCTGGGAAGTCACAGAGTTACAGTATGAACAGGAGTCTCTCTGACTCTGGGGCCCCAGCTCTGAACCACCTAATGATACTGATCTTCAAACACACTGGAGAAGGCCAATAAGGAGAAAAGAACAAGCAGAGTGCTCTGGTCAGTGTCTTAAAGGGAGAGAGTAACTCATCAGGAAGCCACATGCTATGGATCTTTGCCCAGCTTTTGACTGCAGAGAAAAGTGGACCCTTTCTGCAAGCCGACAAACCGCTCAGGGTAGATGTCTTGGCTGGATGTTACTATAGGGCAGCAGTTGCTGGCCTTCTAAACGCGTTCTGATCCCTTTCCTGGAGTGACCCTGCTCAGTTTAGCCCATCTCTTTCTCGTCTCTGTGGCTGCCATGGAGCAGTCCTGCTTCTCCTTTTTTAAAAAATTTATTTGACTGCGCCCAGGTCTCAGGTGCAGCATGTGGGATCTAGTCCCCTGACCAAGGATCGAACCCAGTCTCCCTGCATTGGGAGTGTGGAGTCTTAACTATTGGGCCACCAGGGAAGTCCCCTGTCCTGCTTCTTCTGTTTGCCTCACCTTTGGGTCTGAAGGAGGTGTGTGGCAATGCAGCTCTGCTGTGGAGGACTTCTCTCGGGAAATAAGCTGGGCACCTGGTGGGTGTGGTCACTGGCTTGAACCTTCTGTCCTGAGTTAACAGCTTTTCCACAAGAGACAGGAGACAGTCAGTGGAACTTCACCATTACTGGCTACTAAAGAAACACACTCCCCATCCCTGAGGCCTTCCGGGTCCTCATTCTGCAAAGCTTCACCTGTGGGGAAAGCAGCTGAGGCTGGGAATAGCCTGAGGCCCAAACCCAGTGAGTGTCCCTGCAGATGACCCATGGTCAAGAGGCTAAAACTGTTTCATCTCATGAAGGAGATAAGAAGCTATCTCAGGACAGCAGGGCTGGGTGTGGGCCCGGAAACCTTTGGCCCACGAGAGGTAAGCGCCACTTCTCGCAGTGTTCACAAAGCCTGTTGGTATAACAGCCTCCATAAGCTGTGCATAAAGTATTTTTATCTTTAAAATGATTTGACTAAATTTTGAATAGGTAATACACTCATATGGTGCATAAGTATAAATATGCTTGGCTCCAGCTCCATGTGAGATGGAGTAGGTATGCTTCACCCTTTCTGTCCCTCTGATGGCAACTATAAACCCTGAACAGAAACATGAAACAATTTGAAAACTGTGAAAAGTAAATAGCAGCAGGCAGATTGAGAACGAACTTCAGAATTCAAAATACCATCAAATCTCATCAATGGTGAGTTCACAGTATTTTTTCCCTTCAGCATCCCATGACCTGAACGCAAGGCATCCAGAAACCCAGAAGTAAGCACGGTTGAGCAGAGAGAGCTCCATAAGAGGCTGTCTAGCTTTGGCTCAAGGACCAGACAAAGACACTTCGAATGCTCCAAAGAGTAAGAAAATATCCCATCTGATTTTCCCTTATCTCCTTTCTCTTGTGCTCCAGCCTCTAGGCAATCTGGTGATTGCAGTATCAGTAGCAATCCACGAGAATCCAGAAGATCCAAAATTCTAAGGGAGGGAAGCCTTCCTCTCTGGGAGAGCTGTGGTTCCAAGAGGATGGGACAAACCTCATGAATGGTTGATTGTTATCCCTTTCTCTATCTCTCCTCAACAGAGGCCAGTATAAGGGCCAAGAGAGGGAGCATGTGACAAAGTGCAACAGAGTAACCAGGGCTCCAAGTTCTGGCCAGAGAACCAATATGGGTAGCCCAGAGGGAAACTGGAAACTGTCTGTGAGATTGTGGATAGGAGGAGCTCGGGGAAATGACCCAATAAAGGCATTTATGAATTCAAAAGCTCACCCTTGAGCTTAACACTGTGAATCTGATCCTTGTTAGCATATCAAAGATTTTGAGAACAAAATGTGACTAGGTCTGAGTGGCCACTGGGTGGCACATATGTGGGACAGATCCATAGCGCAAGACAATGCTTTGGAGGACTGAACTTACAATGGAACCATAGGCTATAGAAGATGGATTGTAAATTGCAACCTGAGATTAGCCAGAATAATTTTTTTGCTAAAACAAAAACATTCTACATGGAATTTGAACAAGACCCAAAGCCTCATAACACAATATTCAAAATGTTCAGAATGAAAAAAAAAAATCAGAATGCTATTTAAAATTGCATATGAATAACTAGGAATATTGGATGGGAATAGACTTGAATGTTGAGGTTATACAGAATTATCTAACAAGACTTTAAAGTAGTTTTGATAAAAATGCTTCAATAAGCAATTTCTAATACTTTTGCAGCAAATGTTAAGAAAAGAAATAAAAGATATAAAGAAGAATGAACGGAAATAAAAAAAGATAATACCATGTAAAAGTCTCTGCTCTCTGAATAAGAGAACAGAGATAACAGATAAAACAGTCAATGAACTTGAAGATAGATCAATAAAAATTATAGAAACCAAACAATGGAGAAGAAAAATGATAGGGGGAAAAAATGAACAAAGCCTCCAAGATCTGTGGAAAATTAACAAAAGATCCAACTTCATGTCATGAGATGAAAAAAGAAAAAAAGAAAAAGGGGAAAACAGAATAGTGCAGAAAAACATTTAAAAAAAAGTTGAAAACTTTAAAATTAGGTAAAAGATACAAACCTACAGATTCAAGAAGTCAAGGAAATCCTAGAGTCTAAATCTAAATAAACCCATACCCAAATTCTTTGTAATCAAATTGCTAAAAAATAAAAACAAACAAACAAAAAACCTTGAAAATAACCAGAGAAAACTGATGCATTACTCATCCAGAAACAATTCAAATGGACTGCAGATTTCTCATAGAAAACCACAGAGGCCAAAAGGAATTCTCACAACACTTTTTTAAAGGCAGAAAAAAAAGAAGACTCAACCCAAATTCTGTATTCAGCAAAAGTATTCTTCAGAAATGAGAGCAAAATAATATTAGGGCATTCACAAATGAAAGGAAACTAAGAATTGATTGTCAGCAAATATGCTCTAAAATAATTGTCCAAAGCTGTTTGGGCTTCCCTGGTGGGTCAATGGCAAAGAATCAGCCTGCAATGTGGGAGACCAGACTCGATCCCTGTGTCGGGAAAATCCCTTGGAGAAGGAACAACTACCCATTCCATTATTCTGGACTGGAGAATTCCATGGACACAGGAGCCTGGCAGGCTACAGTCCATGGGGTCACAAAAAGGCAGACAAGACTGACTTTCACTATGATGCTCTCTGGTGGTCTAATGGTTAGGATTCACAGCTTCACTGCCGCCCCCCTGGTTTGATTCCCTATCAGGAAAGCTTTGCTTCTTCCTCTGCTGCTGCCACCTACCGACCTTCCCCACATAGCCATACCATCCTTTTACTCTTCCCTGGTGGCTCAGACCCTAAGGATTCTGCCTATAATGCGGGAGACCTGGTTTCCATCCTTGGTTTGGGAAGATCCCCTGGAGAAGGAAGTGACAACCCACTCCAGTACTGTTGCCTGAAAAATCCCATGGACGAAGGAGCCTGGCGGGCTACAGTGGCAGGGGGAGAGGGAGCGGGTGTGGGGTGTGTGTGTGACGGGCGGGTCGCAGTCAGACATGACTGAGTGACTAACACACTTTGGACAAAAGGGGAATGATACCTAAAAGAATGTTAAAACATTAAGGATAAAGGAAGAACAGAAATGATAAATACCTAGGTAAATATAAAATACTAGTCTTCTCTTGTGTTCTTTAAAATATGTTTGACAGTTGAAAGGGAAATGTAATACAGTCTGATGGAATCATACAGAAGGTAACTAGCATAAAAGAGAGTGGGTAAAAGAACCTATGAGGTGGTAAGATTTCTACATTCCAAATGAAATGGTAAAATGTCATTTCCATGAAGACTGTAAAAAGTTGCATGTGTCCTTTGCAGTCCCTATGATAACCACTAAAATATAAAGAAATATAATCAAATCAAATAGATAAATTAAAAGGGAACAGTAAGAAATGTCCAAATAACACAAAAGGAGGCAGAAAAGAGAAACAAGAACAACAACAAAAAAACAGAGTGACTAGTAAATGAAATTCACCAGCATATTTAAAAGATTTTACTACACCAAGACCAAGTGGGATTTATCCTGAAGTGCAAAGATGATTTAACATATGAAAAATCAACCAATGTAATATACCACATTAATAGAATGAAGGGAAAAAAACACACTATCATCACAGTTGATGCAGAAAAAGCATTTGACAAAATTCCAAGTCCTAGCAATATTCTAGCAGAGCAATTAGGCAGAAAAAATAAATGAAAGACATCCAAAAGAAAAGAAGTAAAATGATTCCTGTTTTCAGCTGATGGGATCATATGTGTAACGAACCCCAAAGACTCCATACCAAAAAAATTGTTAGAACTAATCACTGAATTCAGCACAGTAGCAGGAGAGGTCAACACATAAAAATCAGTTGCATACACTAACAATCAACAAGATAAAAAGGAAAATAAGAAATCAGTTCCAATTGTAAATTAATGATACTTCAATAAAAAAATGCAAAGAAAAAAACACAAGAAATCAGTTTTATATCGAGGAGTACAAGATATTCAGGAATTAACCAAGGAGGTGAAAGACTTGTACCATAAAAAAATAAAAATATTACTGAAAGAAATTAAAGAAAACGTAAATAAATGGAAACACACTTCCTGTTCATGAACGAGAAAACTTAAAGCTAGAATGAATGTGTAGATTTAGAAAGTTGTAAGATTCAAAGTCAACACACACAAAAATAAACATACATTAACACATTAGCAATGTGCAGTTGGAAAACAATAACATTTTAAAATAGTTCCAGTAAATGTAATACTTAGATGTAAACCTAACAAAACACATACAGGACCTGAATGCTGAAAATAGCAAAATATTGATAATACAGACTAGATAAGTAGACAGACATTTCATGTTTCTGCATTGGAAGATTCAATACAGCAAAGATATTGCTTCTCCCCAACTTAATCTATAGGTTAAATGAAATTCAACAGTAACCTCATAAGAATTTTTATAGATATATACAAGCTGATCATAAAATTTATATGGAAAGACAAAAAATCTGGAATGGTTAAACAATTTTGGAAAAGGTGCATAAAGTAGGAGAAATTATATTACATGATTTTAAGACTTATACAGTAATCAAGACAATGTGGTATTGGCAAATAGATAGATGGATAAATCAATGGAACAGAATAGAACATCTAGAAATAAGCCCACACAGATAAGGCCAAATTATTTTCAATGAAGGTACAAAAAATAATTCAACGGAGAAAGTATAGTCTTTTCAAAAAAAGATGTTGGAACAAATGGGTCTATAGGCAAAAAAAGAAAAAAAAGAAAAAAAAACTTCCTAAGCCTCAGAACTTAAAAATTAGCTCAAAATGGTTCATAAATCTAAATGTAATAAACAAATCTATAAAACTTTTCGAAGAAAAGATAGGAGAACTCTATATGACCTTGGGTTTGGCAATAAGCTCTTAGACATGGCATTAAAACAATTCTTTTTGGAAAATGATGGACTTCATCAAAATTAAAAACAGTGTCTGAGAAAGATATCAGTAAAAGTATAAAAGGCAAACTCAGACTGGGAAAAAATATTTGCAAATCATGTATCAGACAAAGGTATTATGTACAGGATATATCAAGAATTGTCAAAACTCAACAGCAAGGAAACAAACAATTCAGGTTTTAAACGGGTAAAAGATATGCACGGACATTTCACCTAAGTGGATGGAAAGATGTGGAACATCATTAGTCATTATGGAAATGCAAATTAAAATCACTACAAGGTGCCACTGTGTACCTGTTAGAGTGGGTTGGTTTTATTTTTAATGTATACTGACAGCACCAATTGCCAAGGAAGATTTGAAAAAACCCAAACATTGAGTTGCTCTCATACATTGCTGGCAGGAGTGTAAAAAGTCACAGCCTCAGTGGAAAATGTTTCATGGTTTTTCATTTAAGGAAACATGTACTTACGATCCAATAATCATACACCTGCATATCTACCCTAGAGAAATGAAAATGTACGTCCACACAAAAACCCATACATAAACATTGATAACAGGTCTATTTGTAATTGTCCCAAGCTAGAAATAAATCAAATGTCTTTCAGTGGGTGAATGGGGGGTGGGGAGGGAATCTGCGTGGCATTCATACAGGGACGATACAAAGTAATAAACAGGGATGGACTTTTGTTCCATACAACAACCTGGAAGAATCCCAAAAAAATTTGGTGAGTGGAAAAAAAAGCAGTCTGGTGGCTCAGCTGGTAAAGAATCCACCTGCAATGTGGGAGACCTGGGTTCGATCCCTGGGTTGGGAAGATCCCCTGGAGAAGGGACAGGCTACCCACTCCAGTATTCTGGCCTGGAGAATCCCATGGACTGTATGGGGTCGCAAAAAGTTGGACATGATTGAGTGGCTTTCCCACTCATGCTCACACTCAAAAGGTTACATACGGTATGATTCCATTGACATGAGATTCTTGAAAAGATAAAACTATAAAGATACAGAATAGATGACTGGTTGCCAGGAGTTAAGGACAGTGGGAAGCAGTGCTATTGACGGAATAGCACAGGAAGTTTTCAGGGTAATGGAATTGTTTGGTATACTGATCGTTTCGGAATCTTAAATGAGGCTATACGTGTTCAAAGAGACTTCACAGGTAGCGCTAGCGGTGAAGAATCCACTTGTCAATGCGGAAGACAGGAGACCTGGGTTCAATCCCCCAGAGAAGGAAATGGCAACCCACTCCAGTGTTCTTGCCTGGAGAATCCCATGGACAGAGGAGCCTAGAGGGCTACAGTCCATAGGATCTCAAAGACTCAGACACAACTGAAGCAGCTTAGCAGGTAGCATTGATAGAACTTGCTCTTTCCTGATGGTGCAACGATTATGAATCCACCTTGCAATGCAGGGCACACGGGTTCAGACACTTGGTCCAGAAAGATCCCACATGGCATGGAGCAGCAAAGCCCACGTTAAGACTACTGAAGCCTTGGAGAAGGAAATGGCAACCCACTCCAGTGTTCTTGCCTGGAGAATCCCAGGGATGGGGGAGCCTCATGGGCTGCCATCTATGGGGTCGCACAGAGTTGGACACGACTGGAGCGACTTAGCAGCAGCAGCAGCAAGCTTTCTTTATAGTTAAACTCTCATATCTATACATGACTACTGGACAAATCATAGCTTTGACTAGACGGCCCATGTTTGAATAGGACAAAAGAAAAACTATGTATTATATCTTTCCCTATTTTGAACCAAGTAAAAAAAGTTAATAAAATTCTAAAAAAAAAAAAAGACTACTGAAGCCTGTGTATCTAGAGCCTCTGTTCCCAACAAGAGAAGCCCCTGCAGTGAGAAGCCCGTGGACTGCAATGAAGAGTAGCCCCCTCCCGCTGCAACTAGAGAAAGCCTGCTCACAGCAACGGAGACCCAGCACTGCCAAAAACAAATAAATAAAATAAAATATCTTGTATTTTAAAAAATTGATGAAACTCTACAAAAAGTTCTCAAAAAGAGTCAATTTTACTGTATAATAATTTGTATATTTAAAAAATGTGAACATATGTAATGAAGTCTTCATCTAATCCCTACTTTCATTCACTCCATTCCTACCCAGCCCTCTGCCAGAAATATCCACTGCCTTAAGTTGCTCATGCTTTCTTTCAGAGTTTCTTTACAAATGTACAAGCAAATATGAATATTATTTTCATTTTCCTCTGCTTTTCTCACAAGAGTGACACAATTTACACTGTATTTATTTTACATAATCAGGAACCCTGGGGCTCTCCCCACATCAGCAATAGAGGGTTACCCTTTGGCACCTAAATTCTGGGAGGAGATTAGTTGTAGCCTTGGATTTAGTTCAGCTGAAGGCTTTTCTCATATTCACATGCAAAATCCTTAGGGAAGAAGGATTTATTCTCTAGGACTGACTGCACCCAAGGGGCAGGGAGGGTCTGCTTACTGAAGTGTTCAGCCAGGTGCATGGTACACACAGACCTGCTGCAATGGGCCAAGGCTCAGTCACTGCCAGAAATAAAAGCTCCAGTTCAGACTTCTATTGTCTCAGACTGCCTGGCTTACCTGATAAATATCTGTAGAACAAATGGCTTCATTTAAACATGAGTTGGAAGGGAACTCGCCCCCGTTCAGTTCCAAGCCCTTGTCCGTCCACTCCGTAAACCCACCAGACAGCAGACACTGGTGCCTGGCCCACTGACTCAGACAATGCAGCCCTTCCTACGGCCAGGCCGTCTTGGCTTCCCAACACCTGCCCCATTATTGACCAAGCACGCAATCCGCATCTCCCCAACACGCTTCTCCCAGGATACTTTTTAATTTCAGTGTTTGACCTTTGCTGATTTTAACCTTCTGCTCGTTCTAAGACTTGTAAAATATTCCTTTCCTCACCCTCCCCAGAAATTTACCCATGTATTCAAAACATAGGGGCTTCCTAGGTGGTGCCAGTGGTAAAGAACCCACCTGCCGACGCAGAAGACATGAGACGCAAGTTCAGCCCCTGGGGTGGGAAGATCCCCTGGAGGAGGGCGTGGCCACCCACTCCAGCATTCTTGCCTGGAGAATCCCATGGACAGAGGAGTCTGGCGGGCTATAGTCCATAGGGTCACAAAAAGTTGGATATGACTGAGGCAACTTAGCAGGCATGCATTCAAAACATAACACAAATTTTGTACATAAACTCTTGATCATACATAGACATGATTGCTACTGTTCTCGGAACCCTCTTCCAATGGGAATGGAAGATCTAAATTCTAGATTCCAGACTGATTATTCCATTTTTATATCCAGAGAAGCAGAGGCCCCCATAATACTGTAAACTGCAGAGGGACGGTGTGTCAAAGAGAGAATATGGAAAGAGTACAGGTGTGGGAGTCAGATATTCACGATCTGAAGTCCAGCTCTAGCTCTTATTACTAGCTCTGTGACATTGGCAAGCCACTACACTGGTTTCTAAGCTTCCATTTTCTCATCCATAAAACCCAAAGGGGCAAGTTTTAGGGATGAAGAAATAAGATACATAAAACACACAGACAGGTGCCTGGCTTGCTGCTGTTGTCAAAAAAAAAAAAAGAAAGAAAAAGTAGATATACTTCCCTGGTAGCGCAGACAGTAAAGCGTCTGCCCACACTGTGGAAGACCAGGGTTCAGTCCCTGGGTAGGGAAGAGCCTCTGGAGAAGGAAATGGCACCCCACTCCAGTACTCTTGCCTGGAAAATCCCCTGGACAGAGGAGCGTGGTAGGCTATAGTCCATGGGGTCGCAAAGAGTCGGACACGACTGAGCGACATCACTCACTTACTCACCTTTGTGTATCTTTGGAGAGAGGCATTTCTACCAATGTCTTCAGGCTATGAGGCGACATGGCCAGCACACCAGGCTGTCTCGGTTCAGCCTTGAGTCCATACTGGTGTGATTTGGGGGCAAGAAATGTAGTCTCTCTTGGCTTCATTTTCTTATCTATAATAAATGGTGTGAAAATAGTGCCCAGCTTACCAAGCTATGACAATGCAATAAGACAATGAAAAGTAGTGCCCAGAATATACATGCAAGTGTGCAAAAGATATGATCAGGAATACGAGAGAAGTCAGACGTCATATCTGCTGACATCCCATTGGCCAAATCAAGTCATGTAGAAGGCATGCTCACGGGAAATCCCCCTTGCATAGAAAAGGGTGTGGATCATAATCCTGTTACAGGGAGTGAAGACTGAGAGCAGTAATCCAATTTACCACAAGTGCCTGGGACTTTGACTCTGGCTGTGGCAGAGGAGCAGTTAATGGCCAGATCTGGTGCAGATATGTGACCTCAAAAAAATAAAAAGGTCGTAACAGCTGCCATCAGCCATGGTGGGAGGGGCCATGCTCAGAAAATAGTCTTATGACCTGGGCAGACAATGCAGTGAATTTCTCTCCCTTCATTTCTGAGGCTTCCTGTGTCCTCAAATAATTCTATAGTTTGTGGTGTGGGCTGTCCCATTCCAGAGAATTTAATAATACAGAGGAAATGGTAACAACAACCATGACGAAAGTAATAGTAATCATATTTATGGGTTACTTTGTATGTTGGGTGCTGTGCATACTATCTCGTTTAACCCTCATAATAAACCCCCCGCTGGGTGGGTGTTATTTTCCTTATATTGTAGCTGAGGAGACCAAGCCTTTGAGACTAAGTGGCTTTCCCAAAGCACATCGTTCTAGGGAGCAGAGCTAGAATTTGAATGGTTTGAGTCCAAAGCCTGTGCTGTTCTCCTTTCCCATCTCCTTGTCCCCTGGGTGCCGCACAAAGTGTGAAGTGCGTCTGTTCTCCAGACCCAGAGGGGATCACATGCCCTAGACCCTCCGCCTACCCTGCAGGAGCGTACAAATAGGAGCAAGGGTACTGGTGCATATGGAAACAGAAATGTGTGTTTCTCAGATTCAAGGCAGGTTTTGATCTGAGCTAAAAGATGAATAAACAACCCATCAGGAAAGAGCCCATCAGGGAGAAATGTGTCCAGGAGATGAAGTCTGTCTTGTCTCCCAGAGGTGGGGGGAGGCAGGTGGGGAGCTTTGGGGTCCTGACTGAGGCCATCTGTGAACCTTCTCAGCTGATGGCCGAGGCGCCAGGCCCTGGAACCCGAGGCTGCCCTTGTGTTAGTTTCCCAGGGCTGCCTTCACAACATACCGCAGACTGTTTTCAAACACCGGGAATTTATTCTCTCACAGTTCTGGAGCCCAGAAGTCAGAAATCAAGGTGTCAGTAAGGCCGTGCTGTCTCTGAGGCAGGGTACAGTTCCTCTTTGCTGCCTCCTAGCTTCTGGGGCATGAGTGCTTGTGTGCTAAGTCACTTCAGTTATGTCCTACTCTTGGCGACCCCTGGACTGTAGGCTGCCAAGCTCCTTTGTCCATGGGATTCTCCAGGCAAAAATACTAGAGTGGGTTGCCATGCCCTTCTCCAGGGGATCTTCCTGACCCAGGGATCAAACCCTTGTCTCATGTCTCCTGCATTGGCCGGTGGGTTCTTTACCAGCAGTGCCATCTGGGAAGCCCTCTAGCTTCTGGTGGGAGCCGGCCATCCTTGATATTCCTCAGCTTGTTCCTACATCACTCCAGTCTCTGCTTTGTCTTCGCACGGGGCTTTCCCTGGTGTTGGGCGTCTGCATTCAAATTCCCTTCCTCTTATAAGGACATGGGCCTCTTTGGATTAAGGGCCTGATGCATTATGAGCTCATCTTAACTTGGCCTTCCCTGGTGGCTCATATGGTAAAGAACCTGCCTGCAGTGCAGGAGACCCAGGGTTCGATTCCTGGGTTGGGAAGATCCCCTGGAGAAAGGAATGGCAACCCACTCCAGTATTCTTGCCTGGAGAATCCCATGGACAGAACAGCCTGGTGAGCTACGGTCCATGGGGCTGCGAAGAGTCGGACATGACTGAAAGACTAACACAAGACGTCTTAACTTGGTTATATCAGCAAAGACCTTATTTCCAAATAAGGCCACATTCACAGCTACCAGGGGTAAGGACATCAGCGTGTCTTTGTGGGGTAGGGCAGGGGGAACAATTCAATCGTGTTAGTTTCCCAGGGCTGCCTTCACAACATACCGCAGACTGCTTTCAAACACCGGGAATTTATTCTCTCACAGTTCCGGAGCCCAGAAGTCAGAAATCAAGGTGTCAGTAAGGCCGTGCTGTCTCTGAGGCAGGGTACAGTTCCTCTTTGCTGCCTCCTAGCTTCTGGGGCATGAGTGCTTGTGTGCTAAGTCACTTCAGTTATGTCCTACTCTTGGCGACCCCTGGACTGTAGGCTGCCAAGCTCCTTTGTCCATGGGATTCTCCAGGCAAAAATACTAGAGTGGGTTGCCATGCCCTTCTCCAGGGGATCTTCCTGACCCAGGGATCAAACCCTTGTCTCATGTCTCCTGCATTGGCCGGTGGGTTCTTTACCAGCAGTGCCATCTGGGAAGCCCTCTAGCTTCTGGTGGGAGCCGGCCATCCTTGATATTCCTCAGCTTGTTCCTACATCACTCCAGTCTCTGCTTTGTCTTCGCACGGGGCTTTCCCTGGTGTTGGGTGTCTGCATTCAAATTCCCTTCCTCTTATAAGGACATGGGCCTCTTTGGATTAAGGGCCTGATGCATTATGAGCTCATCTTAACTTGGCCTTCCCTGGTGGCTCATATGGTAAAGAACCTGCCTGCAGTGCAGGAGACCCAGGGTTCGATTCCTGGGTTGGGAAGATCCCCTGGAGAAAGGAATGGCAACCCACTCCAGTATTCTTGCCTGGAGAATCCCATGGACAGAACAGCCTGGTGAGCTACGGTCCATGGGGCTGCGAAGAGTCGGACATGACTGAAAGACTAACACAAGACGTCTTAACTTGGTTATATCAGCAAAGACCTTATTTCCAAATAAGGCCACATTCACAGCTACCAGGGGTAAGGACATCAGCGTGTCTTTGTGGGGTAGGGCAGGGGGAACAATTCAATGCATAACAGCGCCCATGACCAAGCACTCAGATGGGATAAACGTATTGCCTCACAATAAGGATTGCCTTGGAGCCCCCAGAGCATCTGAGATGAGGGTGCTGCCAGGGGACCCTTGGACAAATTAAAAAGCCAAATCCAGGGAGGTCAGGCTCGAGAGTTCCGCTCTCCTGCAGGTGTGGGACCATCCTTCTCTTTTCGACTGAAGACTTGCCAGGCCCTGGAAACATCTGGGAAGTGTTTTTATTGGATGAGTTGAACATCTGAAGAAAATACCAGCACAACATTCCTGCCTGGTAGCTCCCCCCCATGTGCTGCCCTTGTGTGTGTCCTACCACTCCAGAAAGAATGGGGCCTAGAAAGAACCTGGGCTTTCACTCACGGGCTGTTTAACCTTAGGAAGAGCCTCGCTGTCCTCCAATCTGTCAAAATGGGACCATCAGTACTTATTGGAGTTGTTCTGGGGACGAAATAGTGTGATGTACACAAAAGTGGATGTACGTATACACAGTAAGTGTTGAATGAGGTCTTCATTTCCTGCCCTTCCCTGTCTTTGGCAGATGGGATCAGAAGGATGAACACACTGGTCATCAATCACTTCACTGGTCCAACTCTGCAAATGTTTACTGAGCATCTAGGAAATACCTGGCTTTGTGCTTTGAGCCCTAGGGATACAACACATGATAAGATCAATTCTTGTCCTGTAGGAACACTCAACCAAGTGAAAGTAAGTATGTATATGAAGTGCTTGCGCTTTGCAAGGTCCTTTACCTGGAACAGCCTTAATTTTTACAACATTCTGTACAGTCTTAACATCCCATGTTGCAGGTGAGGAAACTGAGGCTCCGATGGGGAGAAAGCGATGTAAGGTCACCTACCTGCGATTTGAACTGACTTGACTGAACCCGAAGGTCTTATCTGCTGATAGAGACCACCTACAATCTTAAAACTGTGGCTCTTGGGGAATAAGATTATATTTCACCTGGTTCTAAAGCCTTGCCCAAAGGAGAGATAGTTCCAAGAATAACCGAGACCATGTCAGCATTTCTAGATGCCCTATAGCCCCCTAGCCCCCTCAAGACCGGCTTGGATGGATGGTGCACATTTGAGTTCCCATTCTTGGTCTTTTCCCTACTCTTACTCTGGATGAAATATGTTGGATGAGTAGCTATGAGAGGATCAGCTTTACCTTGTGAGCTGCCATCCTGTTCTTTTTATAGTTCAATTTCTCAGACATGAAATGAGCCAGTTCTGATTTCCCAGTCATCTCATTACACAAGACTCTAAAGTTTGGGGCCAGTGTTAAAGCCAGTGTTCTTAAAGACACATACACACACACACACAGAAGGCCAGGAGGTCTGTGGACTCAGAAAATATTTTAACAGGCATCCCTAGTTGAGCAGGCTGAAGTCATTTTGACTCCTGCTCAAGACTGAAGATCTGGGAGGCCCAGGGCTCCATCCTGGCCTATGAAAGGGTTTCCCAGGTGGCTCAGTGGTAAGTAATCTGCCTGCCAATGCAGGAGATGGGGGTTTGATCCTTGGGTTGGGAAGATCCCCTGGAGTAGGAAATAGCGCAGTCCAGTATTCTTGCCTGAGAAATCTCATGGACAGAGGAGCCTGCTGGGCTGCAGTCCATGGGGTCACAAAGACTTAGACATTACTGAGCATACAGCACACACAGGCCTAGTTAAAAATAAAATAAAACTATTTTTTATTTTTGATGCGAACAGCCATCAAATCCCATCACTACCTTTCCCCTTCTGCCCCACATCTGGGCAAGCTGATGAGAGGCCCAGGGACAACTTCCTTTAGTACAGCAGGAAGTTCAAGCCATCCAAGCTGTGGCTAGCAGGCAGGAGCCCTTCCGCCAGCCCCACCCCCTAACTACTTGCAAATCCCCAGCCATTTTCAGATCTTCCTGGGAGCCTGCCGTGATCTTCCTAGAAAGACTCATTCTGTGAATAATGACCTTTTTAATATCCTCTTGGTGCATGCGTTGTGTCTTCAGTCTTGACATGGAAGGAAATCGAGGAGGAGGTAAACCCAGTCTCTATGCAGTGACTTGTCTTATCTCTCAGGACCTGTGCTGCTCTAACACAGCTGGATTTTCTCCTTCTGAGTCCTTTCCTGGGCCCTCCCCTTCCTTCCTTCAGGGGAGTTACCGATGTGAGTGTTGAACCGCACGGTTCCACCCTGGAGTCCGTCGCCCAAGACCACCAAGACACAGGATCGATGCAAATAGCAAGAGGATTTATTGAACCGGCGCGCCGGGGTTCTGTCCTCCTTAAGCAAGGAGCGAACCCCGATGACAGTTACAGAACAGTTTTTAAGCACAAAAAACCACATTGGGCGGGGAGGTATAGATATATCATGATTGGTCACAATACTGCTGACCTTTACAAGGATAGGCTTGTGAGGGTCTGGCGACATAATTCTGCGGATAACACACAGTTTACACAACTTGTTTTTCTGACTCTCTGGAAAGTCAAACCTTCCAGGTCAGGGTCTGTAAGCCTCCAGGTCAGGGTCTGTGAGTCACAAATAACAGAGATAACCTTTCAGTTGGTCTGGAAAATCCCTAAATCTTACAGGTTACTTCCTCACATGAGCAGGCCCTCACCCACATTGTGCGGGACTTGTGGTTTGCTTTCTGGGGTCCCAAGCCTGCCCTTTGGTTTTTCCCTTCAGGGCAACTCCTCTCACTTCCTTCAGTGGCAAAGTCCCCCAGCCAACTGCCCACCTGCACCTGCTCCCCTCCCCATCCTTACTAAAAAAGGCACTGAAGGGCCTCCCTGGGGAGGGGGCTGAGTGGTTAAGAATCCATCTTACAATGCGGGAAACACGGGTTCGATCCCTGGCCCTGGAAGATCCCACATGCCATGGGGCAACTAAGCCTGTGCGCCACAGCTACTGAGTTCAAGAGTCCTTGAGCCGCCACTACTGAGTCCATCTGCTGCAGATACTACTGAGGCCCGTACACCCTCAAGCCCACTGAGGCCCGCACACCCTCAAGCCATGCTCCTCAACAAGGGAAGCCACGACAATAGGAAGCCTGAGCACCGCAACGGGAAGGTAGTCCCCACTCTCCACAATGAGAGAAAAAGCCCATGCATCAACAAAGAGCCAACACAGTCAAAAATAAATAAAATTTAAATAAATAAATGTATTTTTTAAAAGGGACTCAAACAAAAAAAGGCTCTAAATAACTCCTTCCCACCAAGGCCTGAATGACTTCTGAATTTTAATACATTCCTTTTGTGGGGAGAAAACCTCCAATAAGTTTCAGCAAAAGGACTCGCGTGTTAAAGCTGAGATTTCAGGCATCTGCAATAAGATAAGCCTCTGTGCAGTTAGGGTCCTCATGCCAAACAGCTCCCCCTTCAACTCTCCAGCTAAAATTTCACAATGAGGGCTTCATTCCTCTGGTTCAAAGCTCCTTCTCTTCAAAGGCAGTTCCTCCACCCCCATTAGTAACTGATACCCAGCGTGCACACAACGATCACATCCTTTCCCCAGGGCAGAATTTTAGGAAGAAGGGATGGAGACCAGGAGAATGTTTGGTAGTCAAAGAGCAGCAAATAAACAGCAACTTCCATGGGGAAAATGTTACGGGACCCCCAGCAGCAATAGTCAGATGCCTGAAAATTCTGGTCTGTCCTGATTTCCAGGGCCCTCAAACGTGGGAAGTAACAAAGCCCACAAGGAGTTTGACCTTAAGAAGGGTAGTGCTGCCAATGCACTCAGAGTCTGCCAGCCCAGCCTCACATTTTCACAGATGAAGAAACCAGTGTTCAGAGAGGCACCTACCCGAGGTTGCCGAGCTAGCGCCTGGACCAGGACTAGAAATCTCTTGCTTCCACCATGGCACCATGAATGAAGACATGCATCACAAATCATCTGACACAAATGATCAAGAATAATCCTTGGGGGAGTTCCCTGGTGGCCTAGTGGTTAGGATTCTGAGCGTTCACTGCCCTGGCCCGGGTTCAGTCCCTGGTTGGGGAACTGAGATCCTGCAAGCTGTGCATCGTGGCCAAAAAAAGAATGATCTTTGTGAGTGAATTCTTTTTCTAAAACATCACTGGAGCTCGTTTGTGTTCTGAAATGCTTTGGGGAATGGAGAAGAAATGGACTTAACACTGCATGGAACTGCCCCGGGTCTTGACCGTGGAAGTGTGGCGTGCACATGAGCATGTCAGGTGTTTGAGAGTGTGTGGAGGGTGTGGCAGCAGGTGTACAATGGGAGCCCAAGCGTTGTCGTGTTGGCATCACAAGGGGTGGAGTCACTTTTTCTCCCTCTGCATCTGTGCATGTGTGCTCTCTCTTCAGTCACGTCCAATCCTGTGCAAGGCTATGGTGCCTCTGTCCATAGGATTCTATTTTTAGACATTAACCATGGCCATCTTGACTGGCGTTTGGTGGTACCTCATCATAGTTTTAATTTGAATTTCTCAAATAATTAGTGATGATGAGCATCCTCTCCAGGCAAAAGTTCTGCAGGCAAGAATATGTTGCCAAGCCCTCCTCCACGGGATCTCCCCCACCCAGAGGCTGAATCCGCATCTCCTGCAATTCCTGTACTGGCATGAGGGTTCTTTACCTCTAGCGCCACCTGGGAAGCCCTTGTCTTCCTATCACGGACAGCTTTTCCATCAAACTTTGCAATTTTAAACACAGGTGGAGTGTTCCTCGCAAGCAATCTAAAAAGGTTCTGGGGACCCAGGATCTCCACTTGGCTTAGGGCGACAATAGGGACTGTTGAAGGAAAAATCCTCCCCTTTCAGAATCACTCTGGCCATGAGCAGCTGCCTCAACCCACCAAGTCAGACCACCAGCAAAGGAAAACAGGTTGCAGCCCTTTGGGGTTTCCCATTGAGCAACCTGATGTTTTCATCTCTTTTAGGACCCAGCATATTGCTTCTCATAAGAGTCAGACAATATTTCCAAGTGAAACAAGGGAGAGAGGGCACTGTCCTCCTCACTGTGGTTTTCCTCTTACTCTGACCTCTTCAGAAGGTCCTGGAATGACACAGCGCAGATGTGAGTGGTGGAATCAAAGAGAATCGGGAACAAAAGTATACAGCCTACTGCTTCTCAAATAGAATCCATGGGAAAATACAACATGCATGTGTATGTATGTGTTTGGTTTTCCTATGAAAACTTCAATTAGCAAGAAAATTGCAAGTGGCCATTATCCCCTAGCATTAAGGGGAGTCTGTGTACTAGCACGGGATTTTTCAAGTCAGTCAGCTTCTTTTGCCAATGTGGTTCCCATTAGCCAGAGAGCTGCCTGGAAAGGCTCTCTTTGTTTCACCTGCTTCCTCCAAGGGAGTCCTGTAGTTCTCTTATTGCCATGGGAGTGGCAGAAAGCATGGCTGGCCACACTGTGAGCCCAGACAGCCTGGAGAGGGAAAAACATGTCCCCTTCCAGCTCTGGGTGCCTGGAGATGTGAAACCTGGGTTATGACGGCCATTCAGTGGCCAGTGATACAGAACAGCTCAGGCTGAGCTGACTTTCAGCCTGGAGGTTCAGCAGGAATAAATAAGATATCTAAGCGTGTCCCAACCTTGTCAGCTTTTCCTTGTCAATCATCCTGTTGCTCTTGGGAGCCTGTAAGCAGAAGAAGCAGCAAGGAAGTTGTAGCTATCCAATGATGGTTTCTACCCCTATTTGAGCTTCCCCGGTGACTCAGAGGGTAAAGAATCTGCCTGCAGGGTGGGACACCTGGGTTCAATCCCTGGGTCAGGAAGATCCCTTGGAGAAGGGAATGGCAACCCACTCCAGTATTTTTGCCTGGGAAATCTCATGGACAGAGGAGCCTGGCGGGCTACAAACCATGGGGTAGCAAACAGCTGCACATGACTGATCAGCTAACACACACCCCTACTCACTAATTCCCACTCACACTTCCCCAGCTCCCACTGGGATTCTAAAGCAGAGATAATGAGAAACTACTGCATAGCTCAGGGAACTCTCCTCAGTGATCTACAGTATCCTAAATGGGAAGGAAATCCAAAAGCAGGGGATATATGTGTACTTATGGGGCTTCCCAGGTGGCACTAGTGGTAAAGAACCCGCCTGCCAGTGCAGGAGACATAAGAGACGCAGGTTCAGTCCCTGGGTCAGGACAACGCCTGGAGGAGGGCACGGCAACCCACTCCAGTCTTCTTGCCTGGAGAATCCCATGGACAGAGGAGCCTGGCAGGCTGCAGTCTATAGGGTCGCAAAGAGTTGGACGTGACTAAAGTGACTTAGCCTG